>UELV01174740.1:0-33724 GCA_900490015.1 Megastigmus stigmatizans | reverse complement strand
ATGTATAATAATGATAGCTAAAGACTGATGTTTGTAATATTGATTCTGACTGTGATATATTCTATTGTATATATTGACCATGGAAGTATTGTACTATTCTTGTAATTGTATTATTATTTTTTGTTCTTGGAACGGAATAAAGTGCTATCTATCTATCTATCTATCTCTCTCTCTCTCTCTAAGTCGAGTGACGTACTTTTTTCAGTATTATAATTATCCTCCATTCTTTTTATTGATTAACGGCTTGGAGCCCGACCGAAACCGCTAATTTGCCGAGCGGTAAAGCGCGAGCCTAATGTCTCTCTCTCCTTTTCTCTCTCTCTCTCTCTCTCTCTCTTACTTTCTGGCTCCTTCTCTTTTAATGCGCGCAACTAATAGCAATAAGAAAAAGCTGCACAGGGCGAGGGAAGGCGTACCACGGAGCGACGAACGTTTAACGCTTTTCACGAAGACAAAGCCTTTTACGCGCTCGCGTACACGTATATATGTATATAAGAATTCGCGCTATTCGCTCGAGTTGGAGCCAGTCTCGCGGTGTCTCGGGGGCAGGAAAAAGGCCAGACTGCGACGCAGTCGTAGCACGAGAGGGAGAAAAAATGCCGTTCGACACGTAAATAGCATTAATCCGTGGAATTATTTGAGTTCGTGCAGGGTCGAGCCGGGCGAGGAGTTATACAGCCAGCTAAGGATCTCTGCAGTGTTTGCACAGTATACAACCCCTCGAGAGAATGAGAAAGAGAGAGAGAGAGAGAGCAAAAGGGAAGAATCGCGGCACGGCACAGAAAACTACCGCGGCGATCTGCAGCATTGACAAAACGCCGTCACCGCAAGAGTATCTGCAGCTGCATACGCGTCGCCGCTCGCTGTAGCTTTATAACTCGCCCGCGCGACTGGCTGGTCTCTCTCCCTTTCCCTCTCTCTCTCTCTCTCTCTCTCTGTCTCTCTCACTGTGTATGCGCAGTGCAGCAGCAGCTCGTCCTCGCGGTTTCGCATTCCGCGTCCTCCTCTATCCGTCCATATCTTCTTCCTCCTGCCGCAGTTCGGCTCAGCAGTCAGCCGCGCGGCCTGCACTGCACGCACCGCACGCACACAGGCACGGTAGAGCAGCGGCCAGCGAGTTTTGCCAAGTGCAAAAACGTTATTTACGAGCGACGAAGAAGGAAGGAAGGCCGCTCCAGCTCCGACTCTCTTCTTTCTGCTGTTGCTGCTCGGCTCGCGTACACGCACGCACACCCGCACACACACACTCACACGTACACACGCACTGTGCGCGTTTCCTACGCTGCTGCGTAAAGCTGTACGAGCTTCCTGTCATCGTCGCGCGCTCCGCGACGTCGCCTACTTCTTTTGAAGAGGCGCAGCAGCAACAGCAGCAGTGGACGTTGGGAGAATCCACCTCCCAGGTGTGTGATTACGTTTAATTGCCGCCGCCACCGCCGCCGCCGCCACCGCGTAACCCTGAGATGTCGCTACAAAGCACTCGGCACAGCCAGCCCAGCTATATAGACCACGGGAATCTCCCTCCCTCTCTCTCTCTCTCTCTCTCTCTCTCTCTCTCTCTCTCTCTCTATACGCTCTCCACGCTTTTTTCCCTCTTTTTCGCTCACCGCCGCCGCTGCTGCTGCTGCTGCGGCTTGTCATGCGGAGAGAAGACGACATATTTTATACATATATGTATACACGGGAGCGGCAAAGTTGCACTGGAGCGTTTAATCGCTTTTGGCCGCGCGGCGATTCCTACGCGCTCGCAACCTGCAAACCAGAGAGAAAGAGAGTTATTCGGAGGAGTGCAGAATGTTGTTTTCCTTGAAATCGGAGCTTACCGCGCGCCATGCATCTTGATTATTTAGCTCGGATATACGAACCTACGAATTCGCGACTTTCATGAATATTGAGGGATTTATTATATCATGCCACGAAGGGTTTTTTCCTCTGCGCTAGCTGGACGGGGGATGAAAACCATTGCGCAGAGCTCGATGAAAATTCTTTCTTCTCAAGACACGAGTCAAAACTTAATTATTACGAGACGCATTAATGCTATCTTTTGCTCTATATGTATAATATATATCAACGAAGGATAAGTTTTCGAAATTAGTACAAGTCTACCATGGCCTCACAAGTCCAAGGTAAGTCTTTGAATACAAATTCGTGCAGGTCAGAGATCGATTCTTAAGACTCGCTGCTGCAACGGGCAACAATAATTCATTCGACTGAATGGAAACTTTCACTCTCATTGGCGCACAACTATAGACTCTTGACTCGCGAGCGATTTTCAGGATCCACTTCTCTCTTCTTCTAAATGTATATAGCTTTGGAAACATCGCTTTACCGCACGCGTGTGATTCAGCGCCGCAGCGGCAACGGAAGAGATAAAGTCACATCTCCGGCATAACTTTTCGGTAGCATTTCATTCAAAATAATGAGTGTTAAGCGCGCGGCGGCGGCGGCGGCGGCGGCGGGCAATTACGCGGGACGTATTATACGCAAGTGAAAAGCGGAAGCAGCGCCGCAGCGTATAAATATATCTCACCACTTCCAGCAATTAACCTTAGCCGCGTAGCGAGGCTCGCGCTCACTCCTGCACGGGTCGGTCTCCTGCAGCTTGCTCGCGATACTTTCGTCTTCAGCCTCAACGCAGTAGCGTGCGGAGCGTAAGACGGTGGGTGTGCAACGCACGCAGTCGCGACTCTCGTTTGTGCGTTAGTTGCACGCGAATCGCCAGCTCTGTGAGAATAATTCCCGACACTCGTAAATTGCGGTGCGCGCCGCGCGGGGAAAGCTACCATACCTATACCGTGCTATGGGATAGACTCGAGGTTAGACTGCTGCGCGGTTGCGCTTTTCATCGGTGCCGCAATTATCGAGCGAGATATCGCGCAATGACGATGCACCGGCTGTGCACCGCTCGGGAAATTCTCTCTGCGCGCGGCTCGCGTTCAATTAACGCGCCGCCGAATCGCGACTCGCGCTCCGCTCCGACTCCCCGGCCTTTCGAGAGCTCCCTTGATTGACGGGACTTTTTTGCGTACCAATTAGCCAATGTATCTCTCTATTGTTTATATCGAAGCCTGCGTCTGCACACAATTACTCCGCTCGAGCTCAAGCTCACAATGGAGCATTCCATATACGCATATATAATATATGTACTCGGTTATTTGTCAGTTGGGCGGCAAATAAAACAATTTTCTGCGAATCCTTTCACATGGCGGACAAAAGAAAAGTGGCTGCACTGCAGTGCTTTTCGTGTATGTGCCGAGAGTAGTTGCACGCGGGACTCGTTGGAAGCGAGCAGCCAACAAAAAAAAGGACGAGCGCGACGCGCATCTCAGCTCGAGACGGAAATTAGATGAAGAAGAATGACGTATAAATTGGTAGCGCGTATATAGAGAAACTGCTCCAGAGAGCCTATCTCTCTCTCTCTCTCTCTCTCACACCCTTTCGACTCCTCGTCCTTTGACAATCACAAGTCATTTACGTGCTGCAAAAAGTATCGTAAAGGGGCAAAAAATGGATCCGGCCGGCTCGACACGCAAACGACCGCCGCGGCTGCAATGGGCCAATTACGCTTTGCGCCTATTCTCTCTCTCTCTCTCTCGCGCGCGCGCAAGTTTCGAAAAGTCCCCACTTATTACGATGACGGGATGTCTGAAATTATTATTTATTCCAATACTAAATAACTTTATTGTGCGTGTACTTTCAGCGGCTTAAAAATTCCTTTAAATTGTACAACAATCTTGCCCAAATTCGTTAAACATTTTTCATGATCCAAAAAACATTAAGAAGTTCTCGAAGAAATGATATTAAAAGTTGCAATAAATTTTTTTGAAACAATTAACGAGCGTAATGACGAGGTCGAGCATTTGGGAGTCATTTCAAATGGAGGATCTCGATCGTTTCCTAATGTCATTAGTTTAATGAGATAATCATAAAGACCGATTGCAAAAAGGGATGAGAGACTTGCTCTCACTCTCTCTTTCTCTTAGGAATCGTAATCCCTGCTCGAGTCCAAGTCTTGTCTATACATATAGATAGACACGAACGAGGTGGATTAGTCGTCTCAGATTGTAAATTGTGTTTTTAGCCTGTCGAAGGGGCGTTGTTTTCCGTTCCATTTGGTTTATCTCTTTCTCTCTCTCTCTATCCCTCTCTCTCACACACACACACACACACACACACAAACACACAGCTCTTCTTCTCTCTCGCAGTTTTTTTCGTATACTCGTTATTTTTCCAGCCCAGGCTTTACGAGGTTCAACACTCTTTCACCTCGTCCCTGGACTTCCTTGGGCTTTGGCTACTACACATCCTCGGCCACTTGTAAAAGGTAAATATTTATGAGAACGCTAACCACTGTCATCACTCATCCCCCGACTCGTTAACTCGCGGAAGTCTCGGGGCTTTTAGCTTTTGCGCGGAAGCCGAACGAGCGGATCCAGAATCGCTGCTGGAGCTATACGCCGTGGTTGCTTTCGACTCGCAGCAGCCTGCATTTTTCCTACCGCGCAACCTATCGACTGCCTATGGTGTGTCTGTGTATACGCGAAGCCAAGAACACGTGTAGCTTTAGCCGAGCCGCACGAGTCGAGCGCGCGTCGATGTTTCCCTTAACCGTGGGTGGTACAAAACCTCTCTATGTACCACACACCAGCTTCCGGTACTTATTTCCATTTGGCTCGATGCACTATTTTCGAATCGAACTCTGTACCTGTGGCTCTGGCCGCTTCGTGTGCGAGCATTAAGTATAGCGAGGTGGCAACTGCGATGCCGCCTCGGCTCGTTTCGTTTCATAACATTTTTTTCCATATTTGTCATTTTAATATTCTATCATTACAGTTTCGAATTGATACTAGAACAATTTAGAAGTAACCTATTAAACATAATAAGACCTTATACAATTTCCAAGTTTTGGTTACGTATAAAAGATTGAAATTTAGGATCAATTTAATTTATTAAACAGTATAAATTTCAGTTACACTTTAAACAAAAATTATGGTGCATGTTCATTAAGGTTTTTACTTTATTTATAAGCATTCAAACGAACAGTACTTTCCATAACTATTATGCATTTAAAGTTTAATTTTACTGTCAAAAAATTAGTTTTACTAAAAAAATAATTATATTTTTTCCATCTCTTCAAAGAAATTTTAGTCACCTTAAAAAATCAAGCACTAGTTATTTATATTTGCATAAATTAACTATCATAGTTAACAGGAATTTCAAAAAATTGATGCAAATATCCAATGTTTATTCCCGAAATAATTTAGTCGAATAACCGGTAAATCAAAATAAGTCCAACGATCGAGGATCGGTAGCAACTGTCAAGACTAACTCCATCTGTCGGCGATAGCTGAAAGACTCAACGAGTGTACAGTACACCGATGCGCAAAGCGAGCAAGCCCGAAGCCGGTAACGAGAAACCCGTCGTACACGGCGAGCCGACGGGTTCCCTATCTCTAGGCGTCGCGTCGCCAGCTCGCACTTTCCCCTGGAACCCAATGTACTACGCGAAACCTACATCGGTTAAGTAGCTGATCCAACTCACCCGTTTGCAGAAGTCGGTGCTGACTTTGGCGAGATCGGCCAGGGGCTGAAAAATGACGTCGTGGAACTCGGGATAATTGCGGGCCAGGGGCCTGGCGTAGAGCTCATTGGCGCTGCAAAGGCATTCCCGGTACTCCTCCTCGGCGTTGAAGAACTTCTCCGTCGCCCGGTACCGCCTGTCCGTGTCTGTGGGAGAGACAAGAAAGAGGCGTATAAATAAAAGGGAGGATGGCCCAGCCGCGACACTCGATATATCGCTGTGCTCGCGCCTGTACCGGCGTATACATGTATATACATATACTGCATGCACCGCTAAAAAGGAGCGTAATAAAAGGAGTGAAAAAGCGCGTAAGCAGCAGCAGCAGCAGCAGGAGAAATTGAATAGGCGAGAGGGAGAAAGAGAGAGAAAGAGAGAGAGAGAGAGAGAGAGAGCTGCGTAACAGTAAAAGGTGTTTTATAGCCGGGGCGCAGGTATATAATGTAGGGGGCCTGGGCAAGTTGGGCGTACACGCGCAGGACCGAGCAGGGCCGTAAAAAGGAAGGAGGAACAAGCTGCAGTGTGCACAATGAGGTGGCGCGCGGTACCGTTTTAATGCCTCGTTATAAAAGCCAAGCGCGCGACTGCTGCAGCAAGTTATATTATACACCGTATATAATGCGCGTAATATATACCGATAGCGATAAATTTCGGTCTCCGGACTTTGTCCGTATATGGATAAGAGCGAGGAGGGTGGCGAGCTTGAACTTACCCCCGATGGGACTGTACTGGCGCGCCGAGTCCTCGATGAGTAGGATCTCGCCGTGGAGGAGGGCCACGTCCGCCGAGGGGTCGACCTCGGCTCTCGAGCCCGCGAGCAGCAATCTCGGACGGCAAACACGGTACTTGAGCAGCACCGGCCCGACCACGGACGACACCAAGCCCGGTGATACTGCGGCTAGCTGCAACAAAGAATTTTCGTTATATAGTTGAATAACCCACAGACAAAGACCTACAGTGCACCTATATATGCTACGTCGCCTTTTTTTCCTTCTTTCGCTTCCGAGCGCGATACTTTGTCGTGTTGCACAATCTGCACTATATCTCTTTCTGACATTTTAGCTCTACGACGTTTTCTGAGCTTACTTTTTTGCTTTCATCAATATATAACATGATGAAAATACACTTTGATGCGATAAAAACATTTACAAAATTTAATCAAGTACCTAATTGTTTTTATTTATTATACTTATTAAGGCTATTTGGTTGTTGGCGCGGTAGGTAAGCAAAGGCAACTATTTTTTTTCGAGCTAAGGTTGGAAATCCCGTTCATTGGAGCGAGTGCAAGAGGGTGATCGTAATTAAGCCATCTGAGCATAAAAACAAAAGAATGGCACATATCCTGGGGGCCAGCGATCGTTTCCATTTCCAAGCCATCATGGAAGGAGACTTCTCTTTTTTCTAGTCGACTGCCCCCCGAGCGAGTGCGCAGCGAGTCTCCGTCGCGACGGGGGACGACGTCTTACACGGGGCCTCCTTGCATTCCATTTCCCCTGCACCCGACAAAATCAATTTGGCCCAGACCTGTTCCGGCCCTTACGCCACAAAGCATTCATGACGGAATGTCCTAATTATCCAAGCGGACCCGCAGAAACGTCGAATGCCTGAAAAATATCGTCGCTGCTACGAGGCTGCAGGACGTGCCCTAACGCGCAAAGGCTTCTTTCGGATTCTAGCGAGCTTGGGGAGAGATCTGGGGAGAGATCTTGGGAGATGGACACCGTTCGATGCAAGGGAGAAAGTTGCTTCATTTTGTGGTTGAACGAGGGAATGATTGAAATTTTGACCATGAAAAATAAAAGTCTATACTTATAACGCGTTTGTACATTTAAGGAGCCTCAAAACGAGTCAGTTGAGACCGCTAATGATTATACTGCCTAAAATGGATTAATTTAATAAAGTCATTTAATATAAGTAGTACAGAAATGAATAAGTACAAGAACAGCGAAGAATACCTCGCGTAAACAAAGTTTATTAATACGATAATCACAATATAAACGCGCGAAGCGTGAATCCTGTGTTTGTTTTTCGTCCAACTCGCGGCGGAAAAAAAACACAGACACGCAGAAAATCAAGCGAGCATAAGAGGAAAAAAAAAACCTCGATCTCGTGAAATTCCCCCGATTTTCAAGAGATATTCACACTCTTTGGCGTGGCGGCAAAACGAAAACCGGTCGTCGATAGGACACGTCACACACTGACACACAACAGTCGAAAGACGAGCATCGACCACGACGAAGACGACGACACGACTCTTGTCTTGTTTTCTGGCGAAAAAAGTCCGATATCTCGGTATCATTATCTCCGGAGCGCTAATTGGGCCACACGGCGTTCGTGAGAGTTTTGGCTCGGCGGTCGGTTATGATCGAGCGGAGGCCGAGCCCCGCCGGGAGAGTGAATTCCGGAAGTGCAGCCCGAGAGAGAGAGGGAGAGAGAGAGAGAGAGAGAGAGAGAGAGAGAGAGAGAGAGAAGGAGAGAGACAGAGAGAAGATGTCGCAATGAGGAACATTATATAAGAGCTAATTATCCAGTCGATTGACCATTGTTTGCATGACTCGTGGGGGATAGAGTGGGAGACGAGCCAAGAATAGGAGGAGGCTAGCAAAAATTTATATCGCCCTTTAGGCTCTCTCTCTCTCTCTCTCTCTTTCTTTCTCTCTCGCTCGAACTATCGAGCCAATAGCTTTGGTGCGTTAGTTACACGCACCCGCTCGAGAGTGCGGAAGTGCTCCAGCTAACAATGCGTTCCTGGAAGAGGCTTTTCAGCCGTCTTAAATATTTATGAACGACACAACAGAGCTGGGACGCGACTATTTTGCTTCTTTTTTACTTCCAATCGCTTCTTAACTTCTTTTGCTATTATCTTTTGTCTCATAGATCACTTTCTGTTGCAAATAGTCTCTTTGTACCTCTCTAATATAGAAGAATCCATTTTTTGATTTGTGAAATTTTTATGAGAACTAAGTATATAAGTATATAAACGTTAGTCGTTTGTTTACCTTACTATCTCTCATCGCTTTCGTTGATAAGGCAAGCTTATATACGTACAGCTTATTACTCACGATGCGTAAGCGGAGCAAAAATTTTATTATATATACATATATATATATACCATGAGTTTATTGTGCGATAGAATACTTTGAAAAAACTTGCACTGTCAATAGTAGTATATATTAGTGTATACAGTGTTATAACGTTTCAGATTGTGATTCAAGGTGAAAGAATATAGGAATGCTGACTGTTATGACAACAATATGTGTGAATTGCATTCAATAATACCTCACGAGTTTGTGTTTGAAAAATGATTAATTGAAAAATATTTTAAATACTGTCAAATAACATATTACTCTTCAAAGTACGATTCTAATAACAAAGAAGAATTATTATTCAGCACAGTTTTTAAACTAAAAATCGTGATTATTAGTCGAACGAACAATGCAAAGAAAGCATCGGAAAAGAAGATGGAATCATAACAAGAGCAAGAACAATTATCCGTAATGCGACAAGTCGTATAGGTTGCGCGCGCGTATAGAACTCGCGCAATTCCTCGGCGCGCATCGTCAGCCGCGCGAGGCGCGTAATAAATGAATCTAATAATCTGCGAGCTGCGGCGCGGCATCCGTGCACTGCTGCAGTGCGCCGAGAGGGAGCAGAGAGGGAAGCTCGGCTCGTAATTATAAATTCCACGATAAAGAGCGCGTGTCCGGGCCGCGTATCATTCCCGAGCGCGCGCGAGAGATACATACTCGTGAGTCGTGGCAAAGGCGCGGAACGTGACA
Source organism: Megastigmus stigmatizans (assembly GCA_900490015.1). Lineage (NCBI taxonomy): Eukaryota > Metazoa > Arthropoda > Insecta > Hymenoptera > Megastigmidae > Megastigmus > Megastigmus stigmatizans. Next base: position 24,367 of record UELV01174740.1, on the reverse strand, counting down.
TTTTCGATCGGCAAAGTGGGTGTATCCCGCCAATGTCACGTCCGCGAGAGACTAATGCGCGAATGAGCGATATATAATACAGCGCCTGTGTGTCTCTATGGCTGCAAGAGCCGCGGCCGCTGCATCTTTTCCAGTGTACATCGTTTACAGCTGCTGCTGCTGCTGCTGCTGTGGACCACAGAGCCATGCAGAGATGTTCTCGCACACGCACACGCACACACACACACACACACACACACACACACACGCCCACTCTCGCTTTTAATAAAACGCCAAACCGGAATCGTAGGACTGAATCTAAATTGCATAATTATACCGGTTTTTCGCGATATTATCGCAGCAGCAGCTCCTCTCCTATAGCCTCCCCCCGCTTTTTGCTACAGATTTGCGTCGCGAGGTGCGCAGCTCTTCCCTGCTATGCTGCTATATGCGGCCATTCACGCGCGAGACTCGTGCGCTCCTTGCATCGCCATTTTTCCCCTCTCGCCCCGTGTGTACCTACTGTATGTATGTGTGTCCACTTTGGCTCTTTTTTTCGACACATGCGCGCTGCAGCTCTACTAATTTATTCTAGCTTTCTTATTCGACGCCTCTTTTCTTCCTCGCTTATTATAGAGTTATTGCCACTTAGAGTTTTGCACTCTTTTTTTCCTACACTTACTATCATTAGCATGTAAATGCAAAGAAAGCTGCGGCGAAAGAATGTAGAAATTAATATGAGGGATAACATAATGTAAATTGTGTAATGCGCGCTCGCGTGAAAATTATTAGTATTACAAGGATCATATTTTCCTGAGGACATGGAAAAAATTGTTTATACGAGCTTTTGTTTATTCTATTCAAAGTCTATATGTACTTTACGCCTATATGATTAAATCTTTTTCTTGTATATATATTCATTAAAATTTTCATTCGTGTAAACAATATAGTAACTAGTATTTCAAATAATATTAAATTTATGGACTTGTTCTATAATATAATTCTCAAGAATTTTTTTTATACAAATTAAATTTTCCAAATCTTTATTACCACAAGCACATAACAAGGTTATAATAAATAAGAACCAATTGGTTCGCAAACGCCGCATATTCAGTAGTGCTCCTCCTTTTATCTCTTTAGCCGACCCTCGCTTCTTTTCGCCAATCAATGCTCCCTCTGTTTCGGATTCACTGATGGTAACTCTTCGAGCTTAATGAGTCAAAATTGAACATTTGGCTTTTTTCCAGCAGCGACCGTAGCATAAACACTTGGCGATTTGGGCTGCCGAGCACAAATCAAAATTAATGAACGCTGATAAGGGAAGAGCGATGGAAGCATTAAAAAAACATACCTCTTGTAAGCTCTCGCCTTTCTCGGTAAGATATTATGAATTGGGGACTGTGCCTTTAAAAACTTTTCAAGGTTATATGCTGCGAATCGTTTGCTTTATTAATTTTATTAAATTCAGTATATGCAGCAAATTACCAAAACATTAATTTAATTTGGAGTGAATGATTTTCAGCAAAGTTATTTAAAAGAACCAATATTGAAGTAGACTGTAGAATAACGAAACATATACCTACTAAAAAGTAAACTCGAAATGATAGAAAATAAAGAAACGAGTCTCCCCGGGATTTTCCAAAAACTAAATATTTTCAAAAATTTGAAGCTTGCAACAAACAAAATTCGAGCTTGAGACCAAACAGAAATCCATCGAAATCGAGGCTGTCGCGCGCTTATGTACGTTCGATTAGTCTACGATGAATCATGTAAAGGCGATCGCGTGGGCTCCGGCTGGAAGCTATGCAGCGGCAGCGGCGCGGCAAGCGAGAGAAGCGACGCGGCGGCGGCGGCGGCAGTACAATAATGCAAAGGATAAAGATCGGTAGTTTCTCTCCTTTTCAATGTACATCCTCCTCTCGCTCGCTCCTTCCTCCAATCTTTCCGAAGTGCGCGTGAATGCGCGCGAGCCGAGCGGAGGAGCATCCTGCCCCTCCCAGTCTCATTACGAGACAATGAAGCGTCGTTACATCGATCAGCGCAGTCGGAGAGTGGACGGAAGAGCCGACCGAGTGAGAGAGAGAGAGAGCTGAGCGGCTCTTTTCTCTCGTTGCAGTTGGATGTTCGAGCGCCGACTCGCCGCGGTTGCTCGCCAGTGCCGATCTAAGCGTCGAAGAGTAGAGTAGTCAGCCGCCACGGTTTATCTCTCCCCCACTTATTCGAGGCCGATAACGTCTTTCAAATATTTTCGGTTTTCGTATGCTTTGACAAATGCAAACTTAGCTAAAACAATGTAAATTGATGGTGTGCACTTTCCACCTTTCACTTTCCACATCTATCCCTTTTATAAACCTCTACATTATTTTAGCTTTAATTAATCATATTTTATAAATTTTATAGTTGATCAATGAAAGTAAAAAATAATTGAAGAAGTATAATTAATGTGGCTCGGTAAGATTGACATTAAAAATTAACATTCAAGTTCATATTTCAAATTAAATTACAATGTATACTTAATCACTACGTTCATGTATTTTATGATGATAAAGAATAGCCTTTAGCATTATTAACAAAAACTAAATTGATTTTCAGATTCATGGTTCAATTATTTATTAGCCGTTTAAATTTAATTTAGGTACTATAAAAACATAATAATTAGTCATTTCTTCTTAAATTAAATTATTATTTATGCTACATAAATCACACTCATTTTTAAATATTTTTTAAATATTCTTATGTATAATTTTTTTCTTTCGAAACCATTAAATTATCAGAGCTTTGTTATAAAATGAAAAAAAGTTAAAAACATAACATACCATTTAAAAAGTGAAATAGAAATTTAATAAAGTTTTGACAGTGAAGGAGTAAAAAAATGAAGGGACAGAATTATTAATAGTTTAAGTAATAAAACGTATTCATCAAATGTATACGTAAAAGCATATAGTAGTTATTACGATGACGTAAGATTTTAAAATAAAATTTGTTCCGCAGCTCTCACCAAACGATCGTTGCTGGATTTGAAAAAAAAATCAGTAAAACGAGAAACAATTTCGATATAAAATAACGTAAAACATTATAATTTAATCTACAATAAATACTAAAACATCGTTACAAAGATTATGAAAAAAACAGCTTTTAGCTAAACACAGTTTCTTGGAGATTAGGACTTTTGTCTGACGTTTTATTTCGATATGCAAATTTCCAGGCCGGCGTGGATACTACAATAAATAGGGAGAAAAAAAGCGAACGTACGTATTCGCATTCAAGCGCATAAAGGTTCGTTTTTTCAACACTGGGGACAAAGATACACGTAGTAACATTGTATTTTTTACTTGTTATCTATTTTCGGATCAAGTTTCGAAGGCGTGTTTCACGCGCGTGACAAGCCGGTGGATGGTACGAGTATATAGAAGATGGTTGACAATTGATGAGTCGTGGTACGTGATTAGGCTAATTTCGTCCGTTCTATCGACTATTGCACTTTCCTATAGAGCACGACTAGGAAGTAGACTGTTTTTTGTCTCCATCTATACTGATTGCCAACATTGAATATTTGAAGCTTCAATTTCCGGGAAAGATCTGGGCTCAATTTTACAAATGGCGTTTTACAGAGACGATGTTGAAAATATAAAAATAGTACGTGTAAACAAAGTTTCAATGTTGAATTTTTTCTCTAAAAATACATCTCTAGTTTCAAAATCATTTTTCAAATGCCTACGTATAGTTGTTTTGTTGGAAAGTTACTGAACTTCAAAGACGAATTTAAAACGAAAAACAGTATTCTTTGGCTTCCCGAGTTCTTTCATTTTACTTGAAAACGTTGGAAATACAAAATTAAAAAAAAAAAGATAAAAAGTATTTATAGTAGCTCCGAGAGTTAAAGAAATCGTTTTCCTCTACTTCAATGACCCATTAATTTACAGCTCATCTTAAACATGGATACGAAGAACAGCTCACAAAAATTAATCCTATCCAAACGTAGCTCTTAATAAACGTAAATCACGCTTAATGGATTATTCTAATGAGAATCATAAAGGCCGCGCAATCAATCACAATCGAAAGCAATTTTAATGAAAAAAAACCGCGTCAATTGTATAATGTATAATTTTACACGAGCGCGCGGGAAGGAAAAAATACGGTGTGATCAAGTCCGTTGACTTTGTCATTGGCCATGAATATGTAGTTATAAAGCCGCATATATACGTAACAGTGGGCTAATTCCGAGTAAGCAAATGACGAATAACCAGCAGAAACAATAGTATAGCGCTCGGGAGCCTAATTTTGATTCCTGGCGTGTTGCCCTCCCAATGGAAGTGAAATTCATTTCGCGGAACGAAGCGCCAGCATCTGTTGCTCAAGCGAAATTGCCATGCACGCGTGTCCACGAAAGCAAACAGAAAAAATGAAAATTTGTGCGTAAAGGGCCGCTCGTGAAAATTGGCAGGAAGTCGGCGGGCTATTCCGACACGAGAGTCGGCGAGCGGTCTACGTACGCTATAGCATTTCCGCTAGGTTCGAGTGCCACGAGGCTGGAGCGCCTAACGACCGCCGCTCTTTAATGTACTTTATACCGCTCGGTATATATTGCACGCGATATACATACACTCGGTCCAGGGTCGGACTATTCAGACCGTAAAGACACGTCGTCGAAATCTGATAACCCACATACGTCATAATCGCTCTTCCGTTTTTCTGTACTCTTTGCTTTGTGTACTTGTCTAATGTGTATGTACTTGGATTTTTCTTCGCTCTTGCGATCGGTAAAAGTGTACTGCAGTCGTTGCTATACGCTTATAATAGTTATATGATTTATTATAGCTGCAATACTTTTTATTGTTGAAAATTGAGCGACCGATCAATACTTTTTGCAGAGAAGCGTTATCTTACTTTTCTACATATCGACTATAGTACTCGTTTCTATTCTCGACTGCAATAAGTTCAATTCAAACAAATTACGATTCTCCATGGTGCTAAGAACACACACACACACACACACACACACACACACGCACCCAGTAGAGATTCTCGCCAACTCAGCATTCCTTTTCTAAAAATACTTTCAATTTATTTTTCGCAATGTTGAGCTATAGGCGAGCGCAAGCTTTCGTAAATGGTCGAGAGGCGCGCGTATTTCACCATCGGTGACAAAAAGCAGAACACGCGGAGCGTATCTCGAAACGACTCCTTCTCCTCCTCCGTAATCTTTGTCAAATAATGTCCGAAGTTAAAGAGTCTTTAAAAGTGCCAACTCCTCATTGCCGCTAGCGGTAAATTCGTGCATGGAGCGACGACACACACGCGCGAGAGACAACAACGGGGAATTTGCGTAAGCCTCGCGTATAGGCTGCAGACGAGACGTGACGAGGTACTATAGCGCAGCTAACGGAGCGCCGGCTGAAAGTGAAATTCCTAGAAGTATTATCTCTGCAAGCGGCTAATGACACTAATGACGAGCGGCTATCTCGCGACTCGCCTGGGACCCTCTCATCTCAATGTCTTGATGTGGCCGTTTCATTTTCTGGACATAACGCCAGCCTTTTTTCCTTTCTCTATTAGGTATCCTGCACCTGAATGTCAGTAATTTTCTGGCATTAGCGCTAACTTTCCACCTTGTAAGTGGCCCTACCGGACGCTTTATGTGATTTCAAGGGGATGTAAAGAGTCATGGACCGGAGCTGTAACAATGTAAATTGGAACAAAATCAATTTAATAGCCAGTCGCTTCAAATATTTGTTAAACCCATAGATTAGTTTTTACAACTACATAAAAATGTTTGCGATAAAAATGACATGAATTGACACAATGTAAATAAGAAAACCGCTGCCAATTCATTGACCCTCAACTTCCTCAAACATAATTATTTGTTCCAATATATATCAGACATGTAATTTATTCATAAATTATAATTAATAATGATAATATTTAAGGTATTATTTAAATTTCAAATATATTCTATAAATTTTGTATCATCCTACTAAAACTATGGTGTAAGTACACATTTTTTTTAAATTAAATTGTAAATATAATAAAAATAGCGAATTTCGTCAATTTTTTGCAAAACCTCATCTACTGGTTTTCGTATCGCGAAATTGTATATAAAACCTATATATTATGTTAAGGTTTTTTTAATTCCCTTTTGAACAAAATAGTTTTGCATATAATTTCTTATTCAAGTTGAAATATTCAATTGAATAACGACATGCAGTTGTATACGTTATTACCAATTTCATATAAAAAACGTGATTCTGAAAATAGATATTTTAATGGATATTTTTTTAAATGTGATGGATTTAAATAACCTGATGAACATTTTTTCTCTTTCTCCTTATATTAATAAAAGGTAATTATTTTTAATTTAAATATATATGTTAATTTTTATTGTGCATTAAATCAGGTTGTAATATTATAGCTATATTTATCGTTACAATGGTATGTATTAATCACGCAATATTAAACTATACAAATTTCGACAAGATAGAAGGTTGGAGTTCAATAAAAAATTTAAGAATGATAAATAAATTTATTTTCTCATTATCGTAACCTCAAAAAATAGAAGTAAAAAAAATTTGTTTCAATAATTTTTCAATAAAATTCTGTAAAACTAAAACTAAAATTTTCAACATAACAAATTTCATGTAAATCGATTAAAAAGAAATGGTTTAAAAATATTTTTAATCACGGTTTAAAAATAGTTGACAAAAATACTAAAACTGAAATATCTCTTGAACGGATCATCCGATTTTTTCCACCCACTAACTCGTCCATAAGATAGTTGATCTTTGTGCAAATTTTCATAACGATAGAACTATATTTACTCAAGTTATCGCATACAAAAGAAAACCTATTTTTTTTACTAAATACTTTTTTTCTTAAAAACTAATCAACAAAATAACTTAAAATTTAACTAAATTGAGATCTTATCTCAATAAACCACTGGTATAATATTTTTTAAGATATCTTATTTTATTTAAAAAATATACTTAAATTTACATAGAATATGTCACTTTATTGCAAATAACAATTGAACGACACAAGAAATCTAAAATTTCTTGATTGAGGTTAAAGAATTCCAAAAAATAATATCTATCTGATTGATTATCAATCATAACATTAAAATGTAGATTTAAGTAATAAAAATAAAAAAACAAATTTTCAAAAATCAAAAAACGAAATTAAAAAAAATATGAATGTAATTGTTCTAATTCTTTATTTGGCTTCATTCTTAAAAGACAATAAATTTTTTTAACTTAGTTTCACACATACAAAAACATTTTTTTAAAATAGCATATATCGACTCCTAGATTTTCATAACATACTTCTATAACGTTATCTCAGAAATTTTTCATCACAAGGCTTTTGAAGATAGCAATAAAATATTTCCGATATTAAAATAATATTTGAAAAATAAAAATTATTTATTCTTAATCAATTATTATTACAAGCATTACCAACTCTATGTATATACTTTAAAATTTTGAACTTTTATCAATTTTTATATTAATAAAATATTTGTTAACAGTTGTTGAAAATACAATACATGCAGTTTAGAGTACCAGAGTGCAGTCTAACTAATGGAAATAAAAAAAGAAACTCGCTACAAACACAAGCCTCCCGTCGCAACAATAAATGGACCATCGGCATTTGAAGAAGGACAATGAGTCGTAGTGCACGCGCGCTGCAGAGAGCAGTCGGAAGCGCTTAGGCAGAAATGAGGACACAGGACGTTGACACGATCTCTATAGGCTCGCGAGTCTCGGCGGAGCAGCGATCTCTAATCGAGCTTGTTGACTCGTAACGAAACGTGCAAATGACGTTTTCTTCCCAATAAGAAAATAGACGGACGCGTACAAGTAGTTTCGCCCAATTAGAGGAGGAGTCTAGCGCCTTGACGAAACTCGTCAGACAACACTCGGCCGCCGCTATACTGCAACAGAAGAGAACTCCGTATATGCGAGAAAGAAACTCGAAATTGTATCGATTGGTAAACGACGATCATTGATACTGGGTTTGGGCTTTAACTGTTACTAAGCGCGTACAATATATTCGATAGCAAGATTGTTGTATGGCTGAATGAAACCAAGGCCATTTGACCAACTACGAATTATGCTTACACTAAAGTAATGTGCGTCAGTATGTTTTATTTTCTTATAACCTCTGTATTTTCGAGCGATATATTGATTTATTTTTATATCGAGTACATAAATTTAATTTTTACGAAGAATACTTCTGAAATGCGAAGTTCACATGCTTTCAAAGATTTAGAATACAGGCTTGAAAATGAATTCTTTGCCACTAATAAAAGACTTTTGTGTAAAAAACTATCCTTCTCTAAGAAATGGCTTGTAAGATATTTTCATTTTTAAATAATATGTCACTAAAGGGTATGATTCCCATTAAAATAAATTTCACTTGAAAATATTTGAAGTAGATTTTCACATGAAGCCTTACACTGGAAGGAAATAAATTTGTTGAGATATAATATTTTAAAACAATGAATTTGGCTTTATACGTCATGAAAAAAATTATTTCTTAAATGCTAGTGAATTCGAGATAAAAAGATCGTAAATGAAAAGAATATTTTTGTTGTTACTTTTCTTATCCGAATGAACGTTTATAACGCTTTTATCTTTAAAACCATCAGCTTTTTAACATCACGTATATACGCCATTCATCCTCGAAAATTCTAAACGCACATGATTCACAGATAATGCCGTTCATCTATACAGCGATCGGTGCTGTACACAACAGTAAAAATCGCCCACTCATAGCTTTAGGTCAGCAGGTTGATATTCCTACCGCCTCTGAATTAGCGCGTGCGAGTGAGACAGAGAGGGGGAGAGAGAGAGAGAGAGAGAGAGAGAGAGAGAGAGAGACGCGACTGCCATTAAAAGAGACAGAGACAAGCTCGAGGCCTTCATCGCCGTTGTATACAGCAACGAGTGGGAGGAAGTGCGAGGAGGCAGCAAAATTACCGTTCGCGCCAGTCTAGTCTTTTTCTACACACACATCTTGTTTTGCCATCTTATGATTTCGTCAAGGGGACACTCGAGGGGACACTGCTGGATTGTTTTCCGTTATTCCGAATTCACCGGCTGCTCCACTTACATTGTATTATGTGTCTTCGCGTGACACGAATTTCGCTTTATAAGAAAAAACCGGACAGTATCAACTTTTTTTGTGAACACACGCAAAAAAAAAACAAATTTACCGCACGCAGGATAATTACATTCTTTAACCCTCAGGATTAATGAATTTATTGCTACGGTGTACTTTGTCTTGTAAAATCACGAACGCGGCAATAAAATCTTAAGGGGTCCTGCAATTTAATGAATTTCTACCAATTCGAGCAGGCGCCGTCGACTCGCTCGCTCTCTCTCTCCAGCTCGTAGATAGGTGGATAATTTACAGGCGGCGTTTGGTACGCGCTTATAAAACCTACCGTAGCTGCAGAACTATTCATAAGCGCGCGTTATTGGATTTTTGCAACGCGTGGTCGCGCGGCTTGTTACATTCCACTCCGTCGCGCGCAAGAATACGTGAGCCGAAGGCGTGATTTTTGTTTCGCGGTCGGTGGGACTCGCGCCCGTGTCCACGGGTGTCTGGCAACGAGCCCCGCGACGACGACGACGACACCCACACCGGCCAAACGTCCACGCGCCTTTTAGAGGAGAAAAACAACGCTTGTATACCTTGTACTTTTATCGCGCGTGTAGTGTACGAGAGGCCTTCGTCAGCCGAGACAATGGCGCGGGCAAGTAATTAACAACGACTTTGATGAAGTACGAAATTAAAAAAATATTCCCGCAACATCGTGTGCGCGAACAGCGTGTCTTTACGAGTCTCTTGCGCAATAAATCTGGACGCTTTAATGATCCATAAACGAAAGGTCGTCGGCTTGCACAAAAAATATGAGCAAAAGCAGGACCTTCCCTGTGCAGGATGGCGAAAAAAAAACAAAGTGAAAACAAAACGTCGATTTTTTGTTGTTGTCTTAAGGGTGGAGCATATAACGGTTGAAAAAGCGGTAAAAACAGCTTTTACTACTAATCGTATTTTGCTATTCATGGAGGTGCAGTGAAAAAATCATGAAACTTGCCTTCGAAAAAACACAAATCATTATTTACATGTATAACCTCCAGCAAGTAATTGACGATAAATCTGCAGGCGCAGAGCTTTTTCTGACGATTTTACAAAAAATCCATATTCCAATCGAACTGTATCCTTGAAAATCTCATAGACGTCTCCAGCCATCGTATCTTATCGAATAAAAGTCGCAGTCGGCTTTTTTGATGAATTTTTGTGGAGGTCCAAGATATATACACAGAAAGCCGCGCCTCGTCGCATGAAACGCACCAATTTCGGCAGTGCAGTCGACGAGCTTGTAAATGTCCCTGCTCCTCGGAGATCACGTATAATCGTCGCGACTGAGAGATAAAATTAGCACGTAACAAGTAAAAAGCTGTGTCATAAAGAGCTGCTTTCGAAGCAACGGCGGCAGCAACGAAGCGACCCGAAGCGCACCCCCAAGTCAAACTGCCAATCGATTACGTGAGATTCTTTTGAGAAATGCCGGTCGTATAAATAAATACCTATACGAGAGGCGCCGCAGCTTCTACAGTGCTAACGAAGAGCGGAATGCGATGATCGCATGTGCGAGGGTATTGCGAGTATGTGTGTGTGCGTGCGTGTGTATTCGCGCGCAGCGCACGCAAACTCTCTTTTGAGGTGTCATTTAGCGAGAGTGAAATTTCTCTTTCGCGTGAGTCAGGATAAAATTAATGTATGTGGAGTAGATTTTGGCGAGAGTGTCGATCGTCACGACGCAATAAAGCAACGCGTCTGGCTCTCGATCGATAAAGCAGAATGTAATGCGCGCACAGTGTGAATCCAAAGTAGATTTAGCGTCTTGATTGCGGTCGACTTGATTAAATAGCCTGCTCGATCGACTTTTTGTTCCGTTTCTCTCGCTGAATGGCCGCTGACAATACGGTTTAGCGCGCCGTTCCCCTCCAATGTTTGTCTCAAAGCTGATGGCCGTTAGAAATAAGCCTCGGAAATGTTATTGCTCGAGCAGTTTGAATCGATACGACTGCAGGCAGAAATCGGTATGATAGTTTCCAAGCATCGTCGCTTATCGGGCGATCGCCAGACTGGAAACCGATCATTATTAACGTTTAATCATGGCTTCATGCCGACATTAAAATCCAAGAAAAATTTCAGTGCGTAAAATCCGTCACGACCAACAAATCAATCGGGCGCCCCGTAACCGATAAGCTTCGGACAATCCTCGGTCTACACGGAAAATGCAAACGCGCACGAGAAAAGGAAGAGCAGCTGCGGCATAAAGGTAATGGCACCGATTGGACGCGGCGCGCGCTTACCTAGCGCTCATATATGCATGCCGACCAGTATAATTATCGCGAAGGCAAATTCCGTCGGGGGCAGGAGGAAGAAAAAAGTGAAATCGTAGGGAAGAAGACTGTTTTCCTCTCTGCCGGCGAACGAAGCTCGCGTCGCCCATCGGACGCGATGAATAATCAAGGCGTGCAGTGCGCTCGGGCACTCGAGGCATATACGCATACGAAATTATTAGGAAGGTCGAGAGTCACGTAGGTATATGCATGTGCACGCTTAGCTCGCTTTTTGCAGCAAAATCGCAGTGCAATGGTCTGAACGATAATCGGGCCACGCCTACTTCGACACTTGGTTGTGAACTCTCCAACGAGCATATGCTCGGAATAGAGTCGAGCACACTTTTTCGATTTCGTCAAGTGTACCTATGCGTGTGTGACCACGTGTGTTCGTGCCTGGACTTTTGAATGGTATTTATAGATCGCAGAACAACCATGAAAAAATATGAAATGTAATAAATGTCACTGCAGATACGCGGCTCGTAATTGTCTGGCGGTGAATGGGAGCTGCGTTATGGCGAATTAATATAGAATTAAAGCAGCTTGGTCGTTGGACCGATTAAGATTTTGAAATGTGCCGTGAACAATGCAAATAATTCGCGTCGAAGTCAAGCAATTCTCTTACACCAATTTGCGGGATATTCACGAATCGCTCTATAATACAATTGATTTACACAAAATATTGTTTTCTGTAAACTACAAATCGAAAATCTGCACGTAACCATAAATTTAACAAGCAATTTCTGTCGCGCGAGTGTAGTATACATTGATTTTGAAAATTGGAGAGCACTTGGCGCTAGTCGAATTGTACTGCACGCAGCCGGGAATAGCCATACTCGAGTTCTCGTTTCCGCTACAAAAATTGCGCGCTGCACTACTTATGCACTTGAAGCGAGTCTCCTCCGCGCAAACTTGCGCATACACACAGACATGCATATATGTCTACGCGTCTAGTAGAAGGCGCATAGCGAAATACATTTCCTCCGCAGCGAGAGAGCGACTTGCTACACTCGAGCGGATATTCGCGTTAATTTGGCTCAATAGTCGCGCCGGCATACATGAGACTTGGCTCGCTCTGTACGCAGGACCGCTTTTCTCGGAGCTCTTGCTGTATAATACGCGAGATTTATGAAGCCTGCCGCCTAGATGCCGTAATGAAGACAAATCCAACGACACGAGCTCTACTCGATCATTAGCTGTTATTTATCAAGCCTGTGTGTTCGCGCGAACTTAAGAACTCGCAAAACGTAAGAGCCGCGAATCGCTGAGCCGAGATAAGCGAGAATTATTGCCGAGCTTCGTGGACTGTTGCTTCGCGGTCTATAAAGATTATAATAGCTGTTAAATAATCATCGTCGCTGTTTTGCGTTTTTTTTTACAATTTTATGCCTTGCGTTTGAATAGTCTAGAGCTGCGCACTGTTATAGAGAACGGTATATCATATCTACCACGTAACGCAATCGAAATCGTTAATTACGTGAAATAGTCTGAAGGATGAATCTTAGAGATCGTGGAATTGGCAAATAAATTTTTCTCGCAGACATAACAGCTTTGAATACTGCAAAGTGTTTTATTAAATGGATTGGTAAAAAAGTTACAGCTTAAAGGCCTCGCATGGATTATACGTGCAATACATATATACATACTCACGAAAATAGTCATTGGTTTTTCTAGAAAGAAGTGCAAAACTGAATCACGCGACTTTTTGAATCATCTGGGAACTTCTGTATTGACATTTATTAGCATAATACGGCAAAATAAATTGACGTTGCATTACTATAGGAACCTAATAGAAGAAACAAACACAAGATTGATCGGATGGAGTATAATTTGTGCAGAGGGAGAGAGAGAGAATCTGGCTCGCGATGATGAATTAGGCACAATAGGTATAATATACCGTTACAATAATGGTGAAAGTGTCTATACTCCCACTCGCGAATCGTCCTGGAAGTGTCAATAGCGAATCGTCATGGAAGTTGTCCGTCGCATCATACAAATATTCATAAAACGAGGTTTTCAACCACACGGTCTGTCACTTATTTCGACATAAATATGAGTAATTTCTCACGTCACACTATTGTGCGCTTAAAATACGTATAAACTTTTTGCGAAACAGTTTACATTACAACTTTAAATAATGTTTTATTTTCATATATTTGGATTAATTAATGACACCTTTACTATAATTTTTATTATTTGTTATTTATTATGAACAATCATGCAAAATTCGCACTTTTGACTCGCACTAATTAATACTGAAATAACTACACAGATTGTAAAAGAGATTTTGCTGAGTTTTTAAAGAATAATACCTATCTGATCAATTGATTCGTTTTTTATTTATTAATAATATCTGGTATAAAAAAATGAATACCGACCCTCGTAACAATGTATATTAGACCCCAAATTTTAAGATAATCATAATAATTTAAGAAAAATATGTGCAAAATCTGGTTTCAACTGAAATCTTAGCTTGTCAATAATAAAAAATGCTACAAGCAAATTGAACAATAGAAAATGAGTTGAAATTCTTATTTCTATACAAGTGGTTTAGATTTGATTCATAAATTAATATTTGTAATTTTTATTTGGTCTGCATTTAAAAATACTTTCCAATTTATAGACGAAAAAATCGAATAGCTTGATAGTTAATACAACTTTGAAAATCTACTGGTGTTCACGAGAATCTTTCGAAAACTGTCGAGTTTCTTGTACGTAAAACTGCATAGAAGTGCAGCAAAATTTTCCACTCATCTCAAATCGGCTTTGCCATTAAAACAGAAAATAAAGCACTTTTATAAACGTCAGAACGTGATCGTTTAAAAGATTAGTAAAAATCTTTCTGATCTTTCAAGTCTTTGAAACTATAAAATATATCAGTTTTTATTTCATTATCCGTCTTGCGAGGAAATGTACATAATGTTGTGCCATAAAAACGCACAAGAAGTTAGAAAGCCGAAATACAATAGTGTTAGCTTTTATAGTTTTGTACTTTAAATGTCTAAACGTGCTATGAATTAAGCTAAAAAATTATGAAGATACTAAGTTGTGCTTTGAAAAACAAGTATAAATACCTCTTAATCCAAACGATATTCACTTTCAGTTTGACTTCAAGAGTTCAACACATATACATTACGAAGGTGAGTTTCTTCAGTAGAATTGTTAAACAAAGGCAATATAATAATAATTACTTTTATTATACTTTCTTCTAAATCCAATCAACATAGTCAAATATAATTTTCGTTCAATATCATATACTTTAAATGTTTTAAGAATTTAATTTCCATGTGATACCTTCATATTATTATAATTTTTTTAAATTCTTTCATATTTGTGTAGACAATCTACTTGATAATGCTTCCCCTAAAAAATGATTGCTAGTGCATGTGAAGAAAAACTATATTAATTCCATTGTTTTTCCCAGATGCAGCGCAGAATCTCAGCCAAAGTGCTTATTGCACTAAGTGTTATTTCAGTAGCTTCTGCCGGTGTGATATTAGAAGTAAGTATAGCAACTTTTTATTTCCGTTCTGTGTTAGAGTCCATCAGGTGCGGTTCTTTTGCTCTTGTTATAGTTTAATGCTAAATGTTAAGCTGATTGATTTTTTAGCTCATTATAAAGCTAATAAATAAAACATCTATTCAACTTAGTTAATAATTTTTTACAATCAATTTGCATGATTGTGGATTAAGATTATGTAAAATAAATGTTCTTATCTTTACAATATATAATTACAATAAAACTATAATCTCGATTTTTCTGTTTAAAGAAACACATTCAAGCTGAAGTTCCACAAATTCATTTGCCATCTGTTGTATTACATGGACCAGTGCACGCAATACCAGAACATCAATTTGGCCTTATATTGCCGCAACAACAAGTGAGTATCAAATCAATAAGATAACAAACATTGAATCTTTAGACAATTTATAATTTAAACTGAATGACTTTTAGGCAAGCATTGTTAAGACAATCCACACTGCCGCGCCCATCCAAAAGACAGTACATCATCATCATCAGTACATTGTTACACAACAGGCACCGCCGACAATACATAGAACCGTACAAATACATCATGTACCATCGTCGCAAATTACCGAAATACGAGGTGTACCTTGTCCACAATCAACATCGTCAGTACATAAAACCATAGTACATCATGTGCCATCGGATCAAGTTTCAAAAGTAACTGTGGTTAAAACTATAGTAAACAAAGATGACATCGACAGCAGCGAATGTAGTTGCCTCGACAACAGCGACAGCAGCGACAGCAGTGACAGCAGCGACACCTGTGATAGCGACAGCAGTGACAGCAGCGACAGCAGCGACACCTGTGATAGTAGCGACAGCAGTGACAGCAGCGACAGCAGCGACAGCAGTGATAGCAGCGACAGTAGCGACAGCAGCGATAGCAGCGACAGCAGCGATAGCAGCGACAGTAGCGACACCTGTGATAGTATCTACAGCTTCGACAATTGCGAAAGCAATACTTATTTTTAATTTCATCTATCTCCTGTAATATCCGGATAATTATGAACTTAATGTTTATCTAAAATATGGGGTCGTTCCTGATCAGGTCGGTACTCCTGGTCAAACGCAAAAAAATAAATCATATTTATTGCACTTCAAAACATGTTAAATTATAATTATAATATGTTATTTTAAAGCCCTGATCCTCATTCTACAGATCATTTTTGCATCTAGTATTCAAAAGATGGGATGATCAGAAATAGATTTTGAATAGACTAATGTAACACTAAAAGCATTTAGAGAAAATATGGAGTTATTCGTAGAAAAAATAATTAGAGAGATTAAACATTAAGAAATATTACTTATGTCGACTGTACTCTACTATAAACTGACAAAGATTTTTCTATTGGTCTTACAGTCTAATCAATATTAATGTGCAATCATTATTAATATTAATTAGAGAGATGTATGATATTTTGTAATGTTGGTGAGAAAATAACTAGTCAGGAATCCTTAATTGACCAGAAACTACCCTCTTCACGATATTTTTATTTCTTTTGTTTCAAAATTACTGTACTTTCATTTTAAGAAAACGGCATTCATCCATTAATCCGAAGTTCTGCGCTTTGTTATCCACTTTACTACTACTACAAAATATACAAGTCAAAACCTTGTCGATATTAGTTAACAGCTCGGTCACCAGGAAATTCCCACGAAATTCAATCAGACTAAAAAATGTGCTGTCCGATCGGTCAGTATCTATGCAAAATCACTGAATATCTCGAGTCAGCGGTAGTGGGCTCCTAAAAGTAACGGATCAGGCGAGCGTGGCGCCACTTATATCGCTCTTTCCAAAACACATGTGTATATATCGTTTCCTGTGACCGCATCTGTCCACAGAGCCACTAGAGATGAGAAAGTATGAGTGTGGCATGAGGTGAAGATAAGGCCGACTAGCATAAACACACCCATTCTTTTACAGGCATAAAAGTGCACGAGATTATATATTATGCCAACTCCTTAGTGGCTCGAAAACTCCTCATGTATGTCAATGAAGTACGCTCCTCGGTACGCACAGATATAGGCGTATATACTTAAACGTGGCTGTTTACGCACGTGACGATTCCCGATCCACTTTTTGCCGACGTGATCTCATCGATTAATAATGACCACCTATAATCGGATCTAGTTATTCATGCGAGTCGATGCGACCATTGTTTTGTATCATAATACGTTTATCTCAGTCTCCACACGTTTGCGTGCAGAGGAATTATTTGACGAATAATAAAATTTTTCTTATAGACGCATGAGGCGAGCGCTTATGGATCGAACCCCTGGGCCGTCCATCTTCATTAAAGCTTCGGGGCTTTACCTACTAATTATGTTACTAAAATGGAAAAAATTGGAGAAGCTAAAGCGCGAGTAGCGTATAATTTCTTCTCTCCTTAAATGGCCAGCTCTACACAAACACGCTGCGCGTAATGAGAATATAATGATCCCCAGAGATCAATCAGCGCTTACACAATGAGGAAAGCCTCATCTATACTAAGTTAAAAAAAACAATTGGACCGAAATTGCATTTAGAAAATGACTCTTTTTGCATCATGAGAATCCTCTTCTAAAAGATTTCTTTCTGCAGGAAAAAAAATAACCCTTTTAAATGAATGATTATTAATCAAAGAAGACTGTTTAATTAATAATTAGCTTTTTGGCGTTGACTCTTGTCCATGATTCATACGTGGAGTGATTTATTTAACAAGTTAGAAAAACATTATTTTACTGTACAAGACTTTAGGCACACTCGCATACGCACGAGCACGCACGCAAAGCGACAAGCACAAGTGTCACAGCGAAAAAAGAGAAATTTAGTTATGAAGTCACGGCGCAAGAATCCATAAGCTTCGAGCAATTAAGAAGAGGGAACGGGGGATTAACGGTACCGCGCTGTCGGAAGATCGGAAACGATTGCGATGCATGTATATATAAAGCACCGAGTCAGCGATGCAAGTGCAACGGGGCAGGTAACTCTTCTTCTTCTTCTGCTTCTTCTTCTTATTCTTCTTTTTCCTCGTGCCAGGCGATCCAAGCGAATCTTTTAAGCACACCGGCGGCGGCACATCCTCCGACTAGAGCTGCAGAGCTGCAGCAGTCGTCGTAACTCACGCGTCGCATTTGCGCGACCAATGCCGAACACCGGCATCGCGTACACCTTAATATTACAGCCGCGGTCGAGAGACTCATGGCCTTCCCTTACTAACTCCAGTTAAGGCTATGACGTACGCTGACATAACAGATTTTCCATTTTTTCACTGCCGCCGGGCTTTCAATTTGCCAGACACATATAATCCGTAAATCATTGACGAGAATGCAACATTTGATAAAACATTTGAAAACTTAAAAGCTGTAATGGTCAATCATCAATGCGAGATGTATTGCTAATATTTAATTCAGTTGTATTAATTTGGAGGATGAGTCTACAGGTTGTACGCAGGTATAAGGTTACACACCAACTGTATACTCTATCCACTGCAAGATCTTCAGTAATAGACCTGCGTTAGGTGCACGCAGGCGAAATTGCGCTGCATGAATGTAGCAAACTGCACGATAGCCTCTCGCTCTCTCTCTCTCTCTCTCTCTCTCTCTCTCTCTCTCTATTTCTGTCCCTCTCTTTTTCCAATAAATCTCTCTTTTGGTATTTCTCGGCTATAGCTGTCTGGCTTAGACCGCGAAAAAAAATCAAGTCGAGCTATATAGCGGGAGAGGGAGAGAGAGTGGAACGGTTGCGAACAGTTGCACGTGTCAGACGGATGTTTATATCCGCGATGTAAATTCATTGGGAGCTACAGCAGCGGCAGCGGCAGCGGCAGCACCAGCTCCATACACACGCGTGTGCAGTTAGACGCGCCCGTAAAAAGCAAGGATTTTCTGAAATGAGGAAACTCGAGCCGCGGCGCGTACACCTATTGGAATTATTCTTATTGCGCGATACATTGATTCGTTATTTACGCCTTATCTGCATGCCTCCTATTGCGGATAGCCGCTACGGACGGGAGTAGGGAAAGGAACGGTTTCTTTTTACGGGTGTGTAAAATATGCACGATGCGCCCCGGTACGGGGCTGAATAATTGAAACGACGATGCTTATGAAAATTTATGCAAATAATGAAAAAGAGCTTTTATTGTAAGTAACAAATTGAAATTCCTCGAGCGAACGAACGCGAGGCTTTTGTTCCCTCTCTCTCTCTCTCTCTCTCTCTCTCTGCCGCGCGCGCCAATATATAAATTCGCCGTGTATAAACATGGTAATTAAACTGAAAATTTCAGTGATAAATTCTTGCGCCTCTTCATAACTGTACAATTGCACTTGTTCGCTCTCTCGAGTCAGTCGGCTAGTTTCTTACACTTTCGTAGAGCGCAAACGCTCGGCGGCTATACGCACTCGCCGCCATACAGATATATTGCACAGTTTAGGGGAGGAAAAAAGCTAAGAGAACG
Source organism: Megastigmus stigmatizans (assembly GCA_900490015.1). NCBI lineage: Eukaryota > Metazoa > Arthropoda > Insecta > Hymenoptera > Megastigmidae > Megastigmus > Megastigmus stigmatizans. The sequence continues at coordinate 5,012 of UELV01174740.1, read as the reverse complement.
TTTCCACGGCACAATGTGGATATGCGAAAGGAGCTGCAGAAACGTGGACGCGGCCCCTCGTCTTTCTCGAAAAGCGGGGATGGAAAACGCAGCCAAAAGGGAATGAGAGCAGGAACGAGAGAAAGCGAAAAGCGCGCAGGATTATTATGTACCGACAAGGTATACAGAGACACGCACACGCGTACATACGCAGGCACATAACGCGCAGTGTATTACCTAACGCCGCCAAGACGCACGATAAACATTACGGATATAAATGCGCGCGACACGTGTATAAGTATGCGCGCATAAGCATGCATCGTGCATCCTTTGGGAGGTCTGAGGTGGATGCCGAGGGAGAGGGAGAGGGAGCTGAAAAAATCACTCGCCGCTCTCTTGGTTCTTTTGCACGCGTCTGCATAGAGGCCATAATAAATCTCGTCGCGCTCGCACGGCGAGCTCGCTCTCTTCTTCTGTTATAAGTACGTCTCTCTCCCCCGTGCCGTGGCGCGCACTCGTCGCCAAGAGATGCATTATACGCGCGCACACTTTTGCGCAACGTCGCGTCATCGTTACTCATCCCATTATTCGCATCTCGCGCGCGCGCGTCTCTACCGCACGGCTCATATAGGCTGGTGAAAGGATCCATACTGGTCGCGCGAGCCGCCGCGGGACGCTGAGCAACGGCACTGTCCACCGATCTCCCTACGTCTGCATATTACGTGCGCGCCTGCACTTAGCTCGAGTCTCTCGAGTCTCGCACGTGAAGGCGCGGGTCAAGTGTCAAAATTAACGAGAAGGCGCGAGGGAGAGACTCCGAGCTCCGAGAGTTTTAAGAGAACGGATAAAAGAAGCGCGAGACACTGTACTGTAGTGCTCATTGAGCATAAACTGCATTCGCCTCTTTTTTCCTTTCTTCCAGCTCCTGCAGGAGTGTCATTGTTGGCCGGTATAAGCAGATTCTCGATACGCGAGGAAGTACAAAGCTGCGATTGCTGATTTATTCGAGGGCGCGCGCAGACTTGCGGCTAAATTCGATAATCGATAAAGCTCGTACACATCCGAGCGCGGGTGTAAATCTCGGTGAGTAACGATGCGATAAAGAGTTTATGATGAGGCGAGGGGAAAAAATTTCGAATGGGAAATATTTCAATAATTATGGACGATAAATTTAATCGGCTCTTGCAGCATTGTGTAAGGCTTTAAGAGAGAGAGGGAGAGAGATCAACAAACCCACGACAAAGGAGAGTCGAAATTTACGCCGTCGAAAGTTTAAATTAGCAGGGACATAAATAGAAGATCGTAGCTTGTTGTAGGCCGTATTATGCGCGTTGCACCGGGCGAACTCTCTTATTTATCCCCGACGGCAAGCTCGTGATGCACCGATTACAAGCGGACACGGTCTTAGTGAGTATATATACGGACACGTGTATATACATCTAGAAAGAAAAAGTATCGTATTCGAAAATTCGCGTATATACCAAACCCACAGCGCAAAAACTCGGCCGTTAGGTGAATTAGTAACAGTTAGAGGATAATTCATTGTCTTAGGGAGCGTATAAATCAGTGCTACAGAGATTCATGTATACACGCTCGATAATAGAAAGTACCTAAAAACTCTATATATGAAATACACCTTACACCAAAAGTGATTTTTCAACACGGCTGGAGTGCACGTACGCCAAGCTTTTTCGCCTTTCTGGGCTACACAAGTCGTATTTGCATGTAATATAATTTTTAAAAAAGCTACGCTAATTACGTCCATGACACGATTTCGCGAGCGCGTCCAACTCACTGCACGTGCGCGAGTGCCTTGCGCCGCGTGCACGAAATTTCCCAATCCTTTTCCATTTGATTATTAATTAACAATTAACGGATGATGCGCCGTTGACCAGCTCGCGCGAATCGCATATCGCGCGTTCTCCCAACTCTCATGTGTAGCCACGAATCGTATAATCGCCCTATAGGACGTGACTCATTTGCGAAGTCTCTCGCGTGCGTGCGCAGCTCAGGAAATCAATTATATTGCGAGAACGACATATAAGAAGCAAGATTAATGAGGAGCCCCTATGGACCCCGACGGAACCTTATTATTCCATCGTTGAAATAATGATTAATGCTAAGCGATGGATGTCCTTCTTTTTTTTTGAGCTCGCAATACAAAATGATGCGAATTGCGAACTCGAAAGAAATCGAAAAGGAATCTTCTTATCGCGGCAGGCGCGTGGCACTGGAAACAATGAACCAAGGATGAATTACGTATGCAGCCGAGATGTTCGCAGCTGCTGTATACCCTGGGAATAGAGCGAGACAGAGAGGAACGAGCGCAAATTGAATTGCGCCGCGAGGCTCCCGCAAGCAAGTGCGAGAGTAGATTGTCACCGCGACTATACGAGACGCGACGCGTTGACTCGAGCGTAAATCTCAATTCCGCGGAGCTGCGTGGCCTTGGGGGGCGGTAACAACTCGCGCGCGCGCGACAGACGCGATGCAAGAAAAGTCAATTATCGAAACGTGTTGACATAAATAATGTCCTCTCTCTCTCTCTCTCTATCTCTCTGGCTCTCCTGGCCGTATATGTATATAAGGAGAATCATCCCGCGAAGGAGCCGCGGTGGGGATGTGCGAGCGCGGATTATATCGCGCAAGATCCCGTAATTTAAAATGATGATATTCTCTCCTCGCGGTGTAACGTCCTTTCGCTCTCTCTCTCTCTCTGCATTTCTCGGTGCCCTGCAGAAGCCACTCGAGCTAAATACACGCGTATGTGTAATACGCAAATTGAAGCGAACATAGCGAGGGAGACGCAGCTAGCGACGTAATTCGGTCGCGCCTCCGCGACCTCGCTAAGGATCCTCCAATTATGGAAGATCGTATCTATCTGTAATCGGTGTGTTGGTTTTTTCTCTTCTCGTCTTTTCTTCACCCCGAGCTCGTGCGCTTGTCAAGTCCCGATTGTTACGATGATGAGGTGCGTGCGGAGCTCGTCGCACTTTTAAGCCGCTTAGCGCGCGGTGGCAATGAGATCTCGGGCGTAACTGTGTCGCGTGGTGCTACTGCTGCTGCCGTCGCCACTCAAGCGCCCTTGTTGCAAAAGCTACTGGTCGATATTTGCATACGCCAAGAACAAGAATCGAGTGTGTCTCCTTCGTATATTCTTATGATACAGGTTTTCGTTGGACGCCATTGTTGTCAAACCTGTGCAACGCTTTTGTGCTTCGAGTCACCGCTGCACATAATACTAATGAGGAGAATACCTGATAATCGAAAAGGTAAATGACGTTGATTGAGTGACGTTCAGCTAATAGAGCCTTGATTGCTGCACGAGTCGAATGTTTTATTGAGTTATTTTAAAAATGATTTTCAAGAGTGGTTTAAGAGCACATTTAAATCGAAAATTATATTCATTTTAATGAATATAATGAAATAAAATCTATAAGACACTCATTACGGGAATATTTGAGGAATAATAATGATGAAAAAGGCACGTAATTACACGTCACGAATTAAGTTCGACTCGATACAGATTTGGTCCATTGAAAGAAGCCGTGCTTGTTCCCATTGATTATTTACTGCCGCAAACAAATAATACGGTTTACGAAAGTTCGCTTTAGGGTGTAAACAAGAGCAGGAATAAAGAAAATACGAGAGCCGCCGCGATCGATAGGGTCGATTCCAGCGAAAAGTTGAACCTCATCGCGGCACGACACGCCCTGCACGTGTGTACATATACATTATGGTGTGTACCTCGAAGCCCCGCAAACTGGTTAGCATGTAACAGTCGGATTTTTATCGGATATCTACGTTTTGCATGTGCGTGTTGCGAAAAATGTGCGCATTACCGTAAGTCTCGCGCGGCGAAGCGGAAGAGAAATGTGCCCCGTTGAGAGGTTATTAGGCAAACGAGTTCAGGTTTTAACCCCGGATAAGAGAGGACTGGACATCAATAATGTGGAACGCGTGCGGCCTACAGTGTACCGTAAATGTTCAGACGAAGCCTTTTAAAACTATACTGCCGAGCCTGTATGCCGTATATTAATAATGCTTTTTTATCTATCGCTCGTCGTCGCCTCCGAATAGTATGCCGATAAGTCGGAATCAGCGTCAAAATGTTGATAACTTGCAATCATCGGCTTGGAAAATAGAATGCCTTTTCAAAAAGATAATAATTATTAATGATTTATTCATTAGCATGATAGATGATGAATATAAAACAGTGAAAAATAAATTATACCGACCATTAAAAAATTATTTCAAATTATTCTACGTTCAGTTTGGCTTTTACATTCTTCTTCTCCTTCATAAATTTCGTTTTTCATGGTTTTAAAAAATACATTATTTTCACGATATACTTGTAAGTACCGTTTTATGTAAGCGATAACAGCCACTAAAATAACTGAAAAAATGAATTCCATTTAATAATATTTTAGTAGAAAATAGCGCTTCTGACGAACACGAATGATTCGCCGCCGCGGATACGCTCATATTTGTTAATTAAACTCTAGCACGGAACGAGCCAACCTGGCCAGCAGCTCGATGTAAAACTATTTTTACAATTAATAAATTGTTTCGTGGCATCGGATAAATCAAGGCGCTACATCGAGAAACGAAACTTTTTTGCGCAGCAAACGGCATTATCGCCCATTAAAACTTTCTCATTCGAATACATCCAATTCTGACTCTGCATGCACACCATAGAGTATCAATTTTCAAGGACATCAATTATGTTACTTAAAACATTCCAGATTCTCAAACGTCAGAGCGAGCGATCGGTTAAAAAACAAAGCCAAGAAAACGGCCGATCAAAAGGAAATCTCGAGGCAAGCTTTTAATAATAATCAAAGGCAATCAGCGCAAGTATACTCGCGAACGCGCACACGTCACGAATGAAAAGCGCCGCGAAACTATGCGTTTATAACGGCGCGCAACTTTTACTCGATAACGCTCTCCTCCGCACACACACGCTGCATAATAACAGTCACGCCTGCCTCGCTACAGCCTCACTTATGTCCCATTAATCTCGTGACAAGTTT
>UELV01174739.1:0-17598 GCA_900490015.1 Megastigmus stigmatizans | reverse complement strand
CACACTTGAAAATACCCGCCTTTAAATTTGCAGATCTTTTCAAGCATAAATTACAAAGTTGTCCGTGCTTAAAGTTGACGGACAAAATGGACAAATTGGGTCAATATGGGTTAAAGCGCCCGAGTTCTTAGTTTCGTCATTTGGCGGAAAAATTTCACGAATAAAGCAGAATTCACGAAACTTTTGGTACCTATACACGCGTTATTTCGAACTCTATATGCTTTTTGTATACACAGATTACAGTAGCGCTTTTAGGTGTCGATGAATAGGTTTTGCTTAAAACAGCCTATGAATAATTTATTTGTACAAACTTGAATTTCATAAGCGCGTTTTTTGCAAGACTTTTCGTCGAGCTGTGGTTGCCGAGCCGTGTATAATATGAACTTGGGTTTTGTGTCGACAGTCGCGCGGGCGACGAAACGAGCATGCGACAATCGATAGCGCACCCTTTGGTCATTTATACGTATAAGCGTGTATTGGAGAGAATGAAACAATGACAAAGTATATTAAGACGTTATTCCGTAATGGCGCATTACATTCTCAACGACCGATGAGCGTTTTATTTTAGTTCGTGAATTTGAAATGTCGCCTTTCGAGTTTTAGAGGGCTTTATCGACTGAAAGTTTAATTGTTTACTTTATACGTGTAATTAAATGTAGTTGTAAACACAATAAATGTAATTATACAAACACAAATTAATAATGAATAAAGCTTTGCGCAACAACATCAGGTTAAATAGAAATAAAGTTCTTAAATACAGAAAAGTTTAATAATTATGCTGAGCAGTTTTAATGATGCATAATTATTGGGGTCTACAAAAGTTTCTCACGCTTGTATTATAAGTCACAAGAATGAACAGCATCAAAAGTTAATGTCACAAAGTGATAGAACAGTACTTTGAGCTGCTACTGAAATTGTAAACATATTTAATTTATACATTTTTAAGATTAAATAAATATTGAGAAAATTTATAACGTTCGAAGTAAAAAAGTATATCGAGTTATTAAAATCAAAATTGCTGTGATTTAATAGAGCGTATAATGTGCCACATCAGATGCACTTAGCTCATGGATTTCAACCCACTTGATGTTTATCGAATTATTATATTGATTGAATTCTGTTTCGATATACAAAAGTATATGATTAACGTTAATAATAATTAGCTGATTGTAATTCTATTATATGTTAAATCCCGTTTGTAAAGTTACTTGTAGAAAGCCAACGAATAATATTCGAATATTGCATTTTACGACAAATCAGTAATTCTTTTCATTCTTTTTAGTCTTATCAACAAATAAATTAATTTTCTGTATTATTTATAATATCATTTTTGTACAACTTTTATAAGATGCTTCAGTAAGCTAAAAAGTGAAGGAAAGTAAATTTTGTTATCAATATTGAAAGTAAAAAAAAATGGAAATTTTTAGCGTTTGATGCCAAATTCTTTTGGCAATGAGCTTGCTCACCGGTGTATCTAGAAAATATTTGTTTGCCTCGATCGATAATTTTAAGATTGGTCATTCCAATTAATATTTTCGGGATATTAAATTTATTATCGAATCTATTTAAAATTTATTAAATTACATTAAAATGCTAATTAAAAAGACCATCTAAGATTATTAATGTATAGTTAAAAACAATTTGAATTATTTTCGTTTTGTTTAGGATATTTTATCGAGCAAACCAATTATACCGAGTATAAGTTATTTTACTTTTAAAGAATAGTTATACCATTAACTATGGCTACTATAATTGTAGGCAAAACAATTAGGTATGTTTTTAATACAAAGTTATGAAAACGTTCCCCTCGCTCATTATGCTGAATTTCGCTAAAAGCTGAATAATAATTTGCCTCGCTAGCGACACGACGAAACGCTAAAACGCTATGATTCAGAAGCAACCCTGCATATAGGGGAACACATTCGCAGCATATATAGTTTTGCTATTGTATACCATGTCCCCCTGCATAACATTTGCTCACCACGTGACTGTTTGTTGAATTAATTATGAATGAACGGTAGCCTACGGTCGGGGGGACGAGGCTCCGTATATTGTGCAAAACCGTTTCGATCGCAATTCGCTGGGCAAATTTGCAGCCCTTATTATGCATTAGCCCGAACACACGTAAATGCTTCGTGGAAAAGAGGTTTTTTGTGCGGATTATCCAACTTTTTCCCCCTTTTTTTCCCTTTTCATTTATGATGATAGTGATTGATGCGAGGTGTGTCCCGAAGCGTGTCGATATACTTTTCTTTTTGCTTCGCGGACAGGATAAAGGAAATTTTTCATGCATGCGATTGGGCTAGTTTTTAGCTATAGAGATAAAGACAGGTTGTGCTACATCACATAATTCACGTCCAGTTTTCCCGTTTGTTTGAAAACTTTTATTCAATATTCATTCGGCCAATGTCCATAGTTGATTGTATTATAGCGTACAATCCGAATGATTTGAATATCAAATTGAAGATTGGAGAAAAGAAACTTTTTTTGGATGGGCAAAAAATAATGATAATTTTAACAATAGGTTTTTAAAATGTACGTGTACATGAATAAGAAATATAATGATGAAAAAAGTTATGCAAAACACTTAATTTTTACAAGCATATAAACAATACCTTTGCCGCGCGTTATCAGTAAAAAGCATATTATTTTTACGCTTCAGCATTAACTTTGAGTACACTAAGTTTTTACTGCAATAGTCATTTGAAAAGAATTTCAAAATTAACAGCTTTTAGGTGAAACGTTCGAAAAACGCTTACTTTATGGTACCATATACTTGTAATGACAAGGGAATAACATGAGAAACTAGTTAATGTCTTTGAGATTACTTTAAATGAGGACTGAAGTATGTTAAATTGATTTACAATATTATTGACTAATATTGATTTTAATTATCATGTGGAGATGTATTAAATGTCAATGACCTGCATTTTATTGAATATATAAGTATAAGTATAGTCTGCATTATCATAAAGAGAATCCTTGATTACACATACATTTATGGCATTGTATACACTTTGCATTTGTCAAGTGCTGATCAAACACAGTTATTCTTCTTAGAATTTCAATATCAATTTTTTCATCATAATGCAATGTTCTTCTAAGTATTTTAATATCAATTTTTTCGTCATAATGCAACGTTTGTAATAATTACGGTATAATAAGAATTAAGTATAAATCATTCAAGCTACTTGGAATAGCAATTGATTTAGAAAGGTTTTTAGTAAATTCGTTTGTTTAACTATACGGAAGTTTGCAGCGTGTCTAATTTATGGAGCAGTAGTGCAGCGAATTGATATGTTTACAGCGTTAGGCCTTTCATTCTCGCAGTTCGAAAAGTAATTTCGCCCTGAAAAGTGATTCGAAGAGCCATTAAATCCTCGGCTACTCTCCTCTAAGCGCACTTTGCCCAAATACTTGGACGAGTTTGACCGATCTCCCATCCCCATAAATCATTCCCAAACGCCTACGCCGAAACTTTACCGAAAGGATATCCCTCATTTCAGAATATCGTCCAAAACTGTAAAAACCGAGATCTGCTCCAGAACCCTGACCGTATATACCCCCCACATCCCTTTCAATATACGAAGCGAATCCCCGAAAAAATCACCCGGCCGCAAACGGTGGTTCAGGCCAAATAGAGAAACACGCGGAAAAACAACAAACGAAGCAGAACTCGACGCCCACGCAGTGCCTATACATACCATGACCAACGACACTGTGTTGTGCAGCAGCGCAACAGCAGCGGGATTACAAATGAGAAGAAAAAAAAAGCGAAGAAGCGAAAGGTGGCATACACACACATACACGGAGAGCAGTGAATTCGCGAGACCTCGATATTTTCTCATCGGGTGAGGATAGAAGAGAAAAGAGAGATAGATAGAGAGAGGGAGAGAGAGAGAGAAAAAGAGAAAGAGAATCCCAACAGCGAATAATCCCCTAACGGGCTAGATATACTGGTCCGGTCAGTGCACATGACGAACGAACGAACGAACGAACGTCGGTGTGTGCCGAGATGGAAAAAAAATAGTCGTCGTCGTCGTCGCAGTAGCGTCGCTCTTTCGCTAGCAGCCCTTATAGAGGAAAGTGCACACACAAGAGAAAGGAGTAGCGCGCGCGAGAACCGGGTAAGCTCGAACTCGCCCCTCTCCCCCCCCCCGTTCCCCTTCACCCCTTCGCTCCCCCCCTTCTCCCCGCGTGAAAAAGCTGCTGTAGCGCACAGCGCGCGGACCCTCAACGGGCGCGCAACCAGGACAGTCGCGTGCTCGCTGTGCAGGTGGGCAAGTGCGAGAGAGACAGAGAGAAAGTCGTGTGCCGCGCTCGAGTATCGACCGACTAAATGTGGAAGGGGTCGCTTGCCCTCTCTCTCTCTATCTCTCTCTCTCTCTCTCTTTCTCTCACCCTATAGCCCGGTGTGCGCTCGCTCGTCTGGCCGAGCCCCTGTATAAACTCCTCATGCGCCCTGGCCTTCCGCGTTTCCTCGCTTCTCTGTCTCTCTCTCGCGCGCACACACGCACACACACACACACACACACACACCCGTACACACATAGACGGGCTCTGCGAGCGCGTCACGCGATATTCCAAAGTGTATATGAGGAGAGGGTGAGAGAGAGAGAGAGAGAGAGAGAGAGAGAGAGAGAGAGAGAGAGAGAGAGCAGCGCGCGCAGCGGCCACGTGAGAGACAAGAGTCGACGACAACGACTACACTACTTCTACTATCAACCGTTACACGCACACTCCTATATACCCACCCACTTGGTCATGTCTGATTCTATACACCGCCTATACCTATATATGACCAGTGCATGTATTATCTGCGTAATGCCGGTCTTTTTTTTTCTTCCGTTCTCTTCCTCGCTCTCTCACTTTGGCGATGCGACGGACGTATCGCTTACACATTTTTAGCCGAGGTGTCGACGATGAACACAGAGAGCGAGATGAATGTATAGAAAAGAGGGTGACAGAGCGAGAGAGAGAGAGAGAGAGAAGGTGTGTGTGTGTGTGTGGGTAGAACGAAGCGATGCTGCCACAAAGGCGCGTTTGTTGCGCGCCGCGCATAGTCCGAGGGTTGCTGCTGCTGCTGCTCCTCCTGCTCTTCACGTGACTCCCTCCTCTGTGAGTGTGGGTGTGTGTATACGAGTCCCGCGCGGTCTGCCGGAATCGGCCTCGCACTACTCGCCTTTGGAGCTGTACAGGAGACAGAGAGAGGGAGAGAGAGAGAGTGAGAGGGAGAGCTTTCCGGCCTGTCAGGCCACATCCGCTTATGTGTGTACTACTCAGAATTCAGCTCGGCGCTGTCGAATGGCCATTTCAGTTTCGGTGCAGCAGCGATCCTCTTTTACCTTTCATTCCCCCTTCCTGTCTATTACATTTGTGCGAAGAGTCGCGATCGGAGCTCTTTCGAGATAAAGCATTCCGAATAAATTCGACTTTGGGGGAAAGAAAAAAGAGTCGGAGATCAACGATTGATTGGCAAGCCCAAAAAAGACTTTCGCCGATATCCGCTTGATAAATATCCCAACCCGCACGATCCACAATCGTTCGTTACATTCTCGCGAGAGTGAATCCTCCCCCCACCCCGGAAGACTCCTGTGGACAAAAAACGAGAAGGAAGGAAACAGATCCCTTCCTCCCTGCATCCCAAGATTATCCCCATCGCTAACACCTGCAAGCGCCATTCACCTGACGCATACGACCACAACAAAAACCACCTTTCCCCCCGCCCCCAACAGGTTTGCACCCGTCGATCATCTTATTCTCCCCTTCTCTCAAAATCCAACTCTTTAAAAGAAAAAAAAAATAGAAAATAAAGGGGGGGGGGAGGTAACGGAAAGCAGGGGCGAGTCGCGCACGTCGGAAAGCGAGTGTGGTAGGTAAAGCAATCGATCCTCCCTCTCTCTCTCTTTCTCTCTCTTTTTGCCTGTACTACTGCTGCTGCCGCTGGCGCGCGCTAAAAGCGCGAAGGACGCCATCGATCGTCCGTTCCGCTATCGTCGAGCGATTTCGCGAGCGCCAATACTCTCAAAAGAAAGAAAAAAAAAAAACGAAAACGAAAAGAAACGAAAGATAAAACGAGCATAGAATCAAAAGCTCGGTGCACACTCGGCTCTCTGTTCCTCCCCAATCCCGGCCAACGCACGCAGTCGGTCAACTCTTGTCGCTCTCTCCCTCCTTTCTCACGCACAGTGCGCGCACACTCTACATGTATACGTGCACACATACACGTATATATGTATGCAAAATCGATGAGCAGCCGGCGCTGACTCTCCCTTTGATCCCCCGCGCTGCTGCTCCGCCAGCGCCACCATCACCGACATTTCATTCAGGCCGTAGTGCCGAGCTTTTATTTATGCCGCTCTTGTGTGCGCCTATTGCGACCGACCCATGTGTGCAGCCCATACACTCACATATACACACCTAGGAGTGTACGAGTACAGCGAATAGGAGTATATAGAAGAAAGGGTAAAAATCACCTTAGTCTCGCCCTCGGCACTTGATCCTCGCTCCGAGAAGATATCCATTAGCCGGCTTGCCTCATGATGCCCGAGGACGGGGCGTCCGCGGCTCGGCGGGCGGCTGCAGCGGCGACAGCTTATGCGCCGACCAACTCGACGGCGGCCGACTCCCGGTGCTGCTCCTGCTGCTCCTACTGCTGCTGCTTATACTGCTACTTGACGCTGCTGCTACCACTTGCACCGACACACTCATGTCTTCCTCCTCATACGAGCGAGACACCACCAACCTCGTCGCGACTTTCTCTCTCTCTCTCTCTCTCTTTCTCTATCTATCTATCTCTGCGTGTGTACGGGTATGCGTTATCGCTTTACGTATTACAATAGGATATACACGTATATGTCACAACTCTGATTGCGTTCACCTTGCACTCTCGTTACTGTGTCCCCTTTAATCCCTCATATCGCTTTAACTGTATAATATAACCGCGCACTTGTTTCTTAACATTCTCACGCGAGAAGAAGCGCAGCGGCGGTTAGCATCTCTCGGTCGACGATCATCCGCTGCTGCTCACGTTCTCTCTCTCTCTGATGTGTAGTAGATGGCAGTGTGCCAATAGCGAGGGATGGAACTGGTGTTGCTGCTGTCTGTCTGTCTGTCTAAGTGTGATCTCGACGCACAGGCCTTTTCTGATACAATGCAAAAGGCGCGCTGCTGCTGCTGCTACTGCACACACTGCTGCGGAGGGGGTTATACCCAAAAAGTAGCGAGTTCGTGAAATCCGGGGGTTGAGAAGGGAGACAGAGAGTCAGGTTTTAAGGATACAGAAGGAGAGCGAGACTGACTGACTGAGCTTAGACAGAGCGCACGATGAGAGAGGGATGAGATGTGTATATAGAAAGGGATGAGGGATGAGCTGAGAAGAAAAAAGAGAGAAAAAGACAGAAAACCCGGGGACTCAGGCGACGAGTTCCGCATACGTCGACCAGCGACGCCAGACTGCGGGGGCTTCCGACTCCGAGATCAGCGAGCCTCGCTCTTTCTCTCTATCTCTCTCTCGTTCTCTCTCTCTCTCTCTCTCTCTCTCTCTCTCGCGCGCGCGCGCGCTCTGCGTAGGGCTCGACTCTTCTGCGACTGCGTCGAGTCGCCGTCTATTCTATTCTATATTCTATCCCTCTCTCTTTTTCTCGCTCGTGCGCGTGACGTATACGACGACGACGACGACGACGGCGGCGCCCCGAGGAAATGGTGCAACTGTATGTGTGTGTGTGTGTGTGTGTGTGGATCTTTTTCGTGCGTAGGATATAAGCTTGGCTGCTAATGCCGTCGCTCAGCTGAGTGACGATGACGACCCTACTGTATGCTACTTCGGAAACTGGCGGTGGTGCTACTGGTGGTGATGATGATGATGGTGATGGTTTGCGGATTTGGGTATTTTCGAGAAAGAGAGAGAGAGAGAGAGAGAGAGAGAGAGCGAAGGTCGGACGCCATTGAGCGGAATGATTGGCCGAGCAGTTTATTGCTGTACCGCTGTTTGGGATGGTTTCGGCAGTTTTTCGTTTCGGAGGATAGATAGATAAAAAATGTATCATATGTGTGTATGTGTAAAATTGTATAAAATTCAGTCTTTGGTTATGATATCATAGTCAATGTAGAAGCCTAAAACTAATGATTAACTATGAGACAGTGAATGTCACGGTCAAAATTAAGAAAACAGCCAAAATCAGTCTGAGTGTAAAATATCAAAAACTAAACTTACGTACAGATAAAGGAGAAGCAACATTTACGCTCTAGTCCCAATTATCCGCTCGATATAGCTAGACTTTAAGTAACTTTCGTATCTGAATTACATAGAGGAATAAATTGGGAGAATAAACTAGTTGATCGTGAAATCTTCTTTAATTAATAGTTGAAAATTCCTAATCTATTTGAGAAAACCAATTAATACAATTACAAGTTGTAATAAATCTTTATATTATGATTTTAAAATTTATGCTGAATATTCGAAATTACCGTTTTCGTAATAGAATAAACTTGTGCATTTTTTCCGTTGAAGAAAAGTGTTTAAAATGTATACAGAATGTTTTACGAGACACGTGTCAATGTGTGTCAAAGCATGTGGAAAATTTTCAGTCGAGTAACAAAATTGTATTTGTTTCGTTCAAAGAAGATTTCATTCGAACAGATCTTATTGATACATTTGAAACTTTCAAAGTTCCGCTGAGAGTTTTACCAAGAAACACATCCAACTTTATTTTTATAGCAACCGATCGGTGACATATATATTTGGAGTTAATGAAAGTTGAATAGGGCTAGTGTAAATCTATAATAATTTAAATATCAGCTTGCAAGCAGTAATTTTTCACAACTAAGCTCGACTTTTCTGCATCGCTAAAATAATTTAAAAAAAAAGATAAAAATATATATTGATAAAAAAATGAGCCTTTATGTACATGCTTCATAAATATTTATAAGATATTTAGAAAACACGTTTTAATTAATTAATAAGTGGGTGCACGTGCGTTCTTTATTAAAATTTCTTATGTTTTTTCTGCCCGCGTGTTAAATAAATTACTCGTATTACCTACGCTAATAGCAGTGGTATAATTACAAAGTAGTCCTCTAAAAGAGTGTGTATACGCAGTCTATGTCGCGCTCGAACTTTGTGTGTGCTTAGTAAGAGACGATGTAGCTGTGTGACAGTTACGAGCGCGCGCGCACAGAGGCAATCAATTTTGAGTGCCGCAGGAGCAACAACATTAAGAGCTGGGCTGAAATCACTTTTGGAAAAGTGAGGCGAAAACAGCATTACCGCTCACTACGCGCATACGAAAACAATACGAATTACAGTTCGAAAGAAATTTTAATGACTGCTAGAAGTTGGGAGAGTTCCGGAATTTCGATAATGATAAAAGCTTATACCCATTTTCATTGGTATACTTATGGCGGAAAGTTTTTTTAAGCAGTTAAACAAAGTATAAGAGGTTTTTTGTATGCGTTCGTTGTGCGGGTCTCATAAATAGTATCTTATCAATAATAATAAAGCATTTGAATTTCTAATGTGGACATATGTTGTTGTGGATGCAAAATTTCCGCACCAGAAGTTTGCATATTTTATTATAAATATTTATATTTTCCAGTCGGCGTTACAAAATTCAATGTAATTGCAAAAGAGTAATGCAAGCTCTTTTAATTACATTATAAGTTACCGGCCGGCATTTTAAGCGGCACGATATATTAAACAAGCTTAATGACGAAAAAAACTATTTTTTTCCTAATGCAGCGCGGAAATCTCGCTGCAGCTGCGCGTGGCATAAAATACATTGTTTAGAGTCAACATAGATTAACGAAAATTCGAGCTCTTTTGCCTGCTCGGTCTTAACATCATCGTAAAACGATTTTCCATCCACGTCAACCCATTACCAAACTGATATTCCAAATTAGTAAATGACACACATCGTTAGCGTCCCAACAGTGTGCCCGATGACTTTTTCCCCCAGCTCTCAACTATAATATAATGTAATATTGGGTCTATTGGTGATAAGGATATATAACGATGGTCTTTTTCAAAAATCAATGAAATTGCCTGTGCACAGTTTAACGATCATGACCGTTAATTGAGAGTAAATACCACCAATTTCGTCTCTTCGTTAAAAGCTCGTTAAAGCGTGTACTCGATACACTTGGCGACGCTAATTCTTTTGATGAATCATAGTAGACATGCATAAAAGTAGATTTCACGTTTGAACTCGCGGCATTATGGAGAGTTACAAAGCGCAAATTTAGATCTAATTTCAATTAACGTGGCTGTTAAACAACGAGTACCGCGAACTGCCGCCTTTAGAGCAATTATTCTATTAATAAACATTTCTAAGATTGCAGCAATGCGATATTCAAATTAAAACGCCACAGTGATATCAATATTTTACGTATATGCTTCGTCAAATAAAAAATTGGCAGTAAATTTATTATTTTAACAATTTTAATATTTATTTTAATAAAAATAATCAACCGCCTACGATACTCATACTAATGCAATTACTTTTCATCTTCGTACCAATTCCTATCAACCCACTCACTCTAACAAAGTTAAAAACAAACGTTTATTAACTTCCAATTTAAGCAATTTAAAACAAAAAAACTCGCCAAATAGCCTATTATTCGAATGTAGTCATCCTATCAATGTATACAATTGGAAATCCCGCCTCCTCCACCTACTAAAACGTCACCGTATCCAAATACACGGTATGAGCAATCCGATAAAGTCCAACGAGCACAAAAAGGCATCAACAAGAAAAAAAATCTCTGCCATTCGCAGTCCACGAAACGAGTACTTCTCGCTTCATTATCAAACGATATATTTCAAGTCGGATACATCGAGCGGGTAAAAAACGCGGATTAGATGCAGCAGCGAGAGAAAAAAGTGGCGAGATGTGTAGCCAAACAAAAACCGAAACTGTTCTTATCCCCGTAAAAATTTTAAGGCTTCCGTGCCGCCGCTGCCGCCGTCGGCGTCGTGCGCACGTGTAATGAAAAATTCACTCGAGTGCTCGCAAAGCATATATACGTGCGCCATCCCATCTATACGAAGCCCCTGCATGCTTCTATACGTGTATAACGGACGTAGTACCTACGTCGTATAGTGTATACGCGCGCGTCGGAGAATAATGTGCATCGTCGCGCGCGTATTTCATTTACATAATGCTACGGCCACCGTGATTTTTTTGCTCCTCCCGCGCCTCTCTCTCTCTCTCTCTCTCTCTCTTACGTATATTATATACATGTTTTATTAATGCAGCTAGAATATTTTTTTTTGCACCTGACGAAGCGCAACTATAGTTTTTTTTTGTTTAACAGTATTGCGTGTTTCGTTGAGAAACTTACGAATAATAATATACATTGATGTGAAATACATGGTGGGATTTTTGGATAATCGGTTAATGGATAAAATAAAATTATTTGTTTCTATTTACTCTAAATTTCGTCGAGAAGCGACCGAGAGAGCGTGAGCTTTAGACTCGAGTAGAAAAATATTTATCGGAGCTGATAAAATATTTTCTTGGCTGGCTTCCAGCGAGTGCCTCGCTCATTATTCGTGCCCAGTAAATATGTGCTAATTATTAATTTGAATAAATATATATGATCCGCGCGTACAACGCCTCGAGGGACATACCGCAAGAGCGTCAGTCACTCGCAAAAAGCTCGGAAAAATCATTAGCTCACCCGAAGCAGAATCTAAAATTTCACTCGCATCGTCGCTTCTATACAAAATCGCATTAAAAACAAAATACAGCACGCGGAAGCCTGAGTAATTTACATTCAATTTCTAATTTTCCTTCGAGAGACTTCGGATCAGCTTTGGATTACGAATCGGTACAAATCGCGATCCGCGAGCGCGGGTTTAGGACAATGAGAAGTGTTGCGTTTAGGGCGCCGACTCGATCAAGTGCCAGGTTGCGCGGGAGAATCTTTCGTTGTCTCGAGAGTGTCTCAAAATACACCTTTTCTATTCGCGAGTCGCGTGCGTACGTATATATAACGAAGTCTCCACGGTCAGCTTGCGTATTTCACTTCACCTGTGTGAGACTCGGCTTATTTTCACTTGTTCTCTCTCTCTCTCTCTCTCTCTCTCTCTCTCTTTCTCCCTCTTTCTCTCCGTCGCTTGATTTACTGTTTCACCACGACCTTTATAGATTAGCGTCACTTAAGTTTATTTCTAACGGGTGTGTATCGCGGAAGCACACCGAGGGTCGATGCTGCTGCCGCTATTCGTGGAGATTAATGTGACGTACTCTTAAAAATAATTTTCGATCGATTATGTCGCCAAGAAGGGGACTCTCGAGGATGAATTGTTTAGAAAGCGAAATTGAACGTTGATACAAGTTCTGCCAGAGGGGATCGATATATAATATATATATATATTTTCTTCATTAGTTGTATATTATTGCTATGATGAGGGGAGTGGAAAAGCCAGGTGCAGCGCGCGGGCTCGATTTGTTTCCTCTATTTTCATATTTTGGAGCGAATAAAACAGCCGAAGCGTGAAATAGCGGGTCATAAAAATTCCAATTAAATCTCGCCTACTACGCACGGGCTTTTTCAATTTAATTTGATGTAGAAGAACTGATTATTTTTCGTGTTTATACAAGGAAATTCGACGTTCTACTTTTGGACTTTTTACTAAAATTAATATAATTTATCCAAAAATAATATAATTTTTATAAACATTTTTAATTACAACTCGCTTACCTTTTAATATTATTTATTCGATAATTCTAAAATATTTTTTAAAGCTCAAAGGAAAAAAACTGAGCCCGAGCTGCGCTAACCGAATTATTTAAAGATGTCATACATTTGTGGCGCCTACTATTACGTGTCGTTTATACATAGTTCAGAAACCACCTTGCAGTCGTGAAGATTTCTTATTTCTTGCTGGTGGCCAGTCGTAATCCGTTCGTTGCCCCAGTATACATAATAAAATTTATTAGGAAGTTGACATTAATTTAATTATACATTATTCAATTGACTGTTTCTTGCTCTACTTGTGTCGTACAACATCGAAATGGCTTTATCTGAATCCCTTTCAGTTAGTCTTCACTGGACGCAAAAAATACTTTCACAAATTATTAAGCGTGTCAATATCAATGTGTTGCAACTAGTTTGATGCATACAACATTTCAAAACATTTTAAACGGATAAATGCACTATTAATTGTTTTAAAATTAATATTATTTGATTGGAGCATGTAATTATTACTATCAACCTACCCGTAAGTTTGTTTAATATTTTTAAATGAAACTGCATTTTTGAAAGAAATAAAAATATTGAAATAATATGAATGTAGAAACGCTAAAGCAGTATGTCAATTTTTACAGCTAGATAACTTAAGTATGTTGAGTTCTCACTCTTATTAAAAACTGAACTATATGATATGTGGAATAGAACATTCGGTAGTACAATATTATTTTCATAATAGGCAAAAAATGATATAATTTCATCAACACGTTAATAAATCGACTATTCATCCGTTAAAATACATTATTTTCTAAAACACACAATAAAAATATCTATTGAATAAATTTCCTTAGTAATAGAAAAGGTCATTGTGAATTCAACGACCATTTTATATCAAGCCCCTACGGATATCATTCATCGAAAAGAGTTCAAGTTATAAATACTCTAAACATATTAATTGCACTATCCTAATTTCTACATTGAATATTATAAAGCCCATACGAAAGAATGATTCATAATTTCACGATAATTTTTTTATATTGTTATTACCTGGATATAGGAACCAGAAACTGCAAACAAGTTCTTAAAAAGATACACGTCGCTAAAACTTCAGTTAAAATTTTTTTTATATCCGTAAACAATTTTCTAATTAGAGAAATAAAATATACCATCAAACTTTCAACCCAACCTTATAATTTATGAAATGAAACAGTTTCAGAATTTCTTCTAAAAATGAGTCACATCTGCAAAAGTAGGAAGCTCTATAACGACGCACAGATCTGATTTCAATTAGCGACAAAAAAAATCTATTATCATTTATTTTCCCGGGGCACATCAAGGCACGACCTTCCATTGGCCGATAATGTCAAATCGTGAGCTCCAACGATTTATCAAATGCCAAGCCCTTTTCGCGCGCGAATGCGATTCCAGACAGACTGATAATATAAAGGTATGAGCAATCCTTTCACCACTCATCTCCGATTTATTTCATGTGCAGAAAAAGAATCAAATCACGTTATAGACTTTAATTATACCGAAGAATACAATGCTCAATAATAAAAGTGAGTTAGAAACGTAGGATTAGTGTTAGGATCGGATTAAATAGTGTAAAGTCTTTTTTATTGAATTTATCCAGACAAAGACTGGTTGCAATATTGTTTATAATCTGATTTTTATTTTACAATCAACAACGAGAAAATTATGATATTTATCAGAAAAGGTTTATCTATTATGTACCTATCATTGATTTTTTTGGTTTTATTTCTTCAAGACGATAAATAATTTTTCATTAATTTTATATTAGAAAAATCTGAGTCTTCATTAGCAGAAAAGGAAAGAATCTATAAAAAACTATAATATAATGGATGTTCATTTTCTTTTATTAGAAATGACGTTTGTTATTCGTTAAATAAATAATGAAGTAATTATCGATAAAGATATCGATTTTGGGTGGGTTTACATTATCTGTATTTTTCTACTTAAATGTTTAATATTTAATAAGAAATTAAATATTGTAATGATATTATTACAAAATAATGTCAATTTAAATCGATCCATCAATTAGAATTTTAAGTCAATTTTAACTGTGTAAAAAAAAGATTTCACACGTACTATAAATATTTACATAACAGTTACATCATTGCAATCGAAATCACACTTTTTATTTTATCTTATCTATGAGTGTCAGCACTCTAGTGAACTTTATATAAAATTGTACACAAGAGTATTAAAGAAATATATAAGATCTATTAAAGAAATATCATTGAGGGTATCTGAGCTAATGATAAGGCTTTTATCAAGATGCTCAAATGAACTAATTTTTTTATCAGGCACTAATTTGGAAAAGTGTTAAATAAGTATTTTAAAAATGAACAAAATATTTAAAAAAATGTGGTGAATATTTTGGATACGTGAGAAACCTTGCCAATTTCTGTATTGCTGTATTCTCCAATTTTTTAAATATTTTAAATGGTTTTAAAATTTTTATTCAAATTTTGCATTAAACATTGATAAAAAATATGCATGCATGAGGACATAGTAGTATATGCAAGAATTCTGTTAATAGGTTAAAAAAATAATAAACATTAGCATTATTAATAAACACAGTTAGTATTATTATAAATAATTGTTTCTTTAGCTGTTGGTGAATGATCTAAATGAAATTGTGGAACATTGTGCTGTATATATATATATATTATAAGAACTTGATGGGAAGGGAAACATTGTATACCTTGTCTGGGCCTGATTAGATATTTTAATAAACTGTTATTTTCAAAATCAGTTACCTGATCAGACCCTGATGTTCGCCAATAGTGCCTTTTTACTTGGAGAAAACATGAAGTTCTTCTATCTCGCCTTAAGTAAGCTCCGATTTTTCTCTTCCGCATGGCCTTCGATAGCTCAGTTGGTAGAGCGGTGGACTGTAGTTGGTCGTTACGTATATAGAAATCCATAGGTCGCTGGTTCAAATCCGGCTCGAAGGAAAATTTTTTGCTCAGACCGTTTTAGAAACTTTTATGTTATATATTATTATTACTAATTACTATTTTGCAAGCATTTTCTAATAATATTAACCACATAAAATGCAATGTTTATTTATTATTAATTTATTATTAATTTATTATTAATTTATTATTAATTTATTATACTATTCAACTAAAAAAATGTTTAAAGATAAATTTTACAGAGGTGAATTATATTATCTGATGTAGGGCTGGTACATGTAGGTAAACAACATACAAACTAATTTGAATACTAAAAGCAATAGTAATTTAATTTTTGACGACATAAACAGGAATGAGTCTTTTGTTTTACAGGTAGTAGCGATTCATATATATATATATATATATGTTGCTTAGAAACTATAATATGTTTTACAGATTATATCACTATTAAAAGCTTAAATAATTTATAACTAATATTAATAAAAAAGAAATAAAATATTTTGTTTAATTGTAATATTTTGAGGTTGTTTAGTAACAAAATTAAATAATTTTATTGCTACTGCATATAGATGTTTTTGTTATTTATAGTTTTATGAATTTGATATACTTTCATAATAAAAAATAGCAACAAACTTCGTTTGTCCCAGAAAAGTAACAAGCAGTTGTACGTTAAACAGGCAGGGCTGGCCTTAAAAAGAGGCCTTTTTAATATTGCGAATGTATCTAGATTTCCTTTAATTTCTTGCAAATTAACAAATTTTAACTATTAAAGGATAAAAAAAAATAATAAATTTTGAGTTCGTTCTTATTATGTTGTCACTATATTTTCGTTACAGTGACACTTATGAAATGGTGATGATAGTAAGTTAAATTTTATTAATGCTTTAAGGTGGTTGTTCACAAAATCAAAGTGCTGGGTATTATTATGAAAAAAAAAATATATTTAGCTTTTTAAATTTCAAACAAAATAATAGAATTTTTCCCGACCCCGGTTGCCGAATTAAATTTTCGAGAAAAAATTACTTAAAATTGCTTTGTATTGCATAGTGTATACATGGAGTTGTAAGGTAACGCACTATTTCGTGCACTATTATTAACACATTACTTAACAGAAAAACTGCAGATAATAATGTATAAATAAGGTATAAAAGTTGAAGATTTGTACTTTCTAATCGTTTAAAAATAATTGAATGAATAATTGAATGAATAATTGAATAATTATTAATATAAATTATTATTAATTAAATTATTAATAAATAATGAATAATGAATAATAATGAATAATGGAATGAAAAATGGGGGTTACCGAACTAATCAAAAAGATATTTATAGCAGAAAATCGAAAAAATACGGTTCGATAAGCTTTTCCGTATAACTACGTAAGTCATTGCTATACATACATGCAATATTAATACTATGTAAATATTGTTATTTTGATACTACCTATATGTCAAGAAAAGTGTCCTAAAGATTATAAATAAAGTAATAAACATTTTTTTTATTTTAGAATTTTTAGTCAAAGGCTTCACTTTTAAAAGTTATTAAATACATATATGTTTCTTCGAACCTTTCTGTTGGATATTTTCCATAAATAAAAAAAAAAATGTGATTGGGCGCAATAAAAGAGGTCACTATTGTACTTTTTCATTTATACGTATCAATAGCACTATTCTTTCCCTATGTCAGCCTCGAGTGTGCGTCATTAGTATCCGAAGCTTTGATGAAGAATCGATATGGCGTGACGTGTCAGGTAGATTTAAAAAGCATTGGCGCTCAAGTAAAATTTTGTATAGGAACGGTCGAGCAAGGGGTTGGGCCATATGCAAACACTAGAGCCCACAAATACGAGGGGGATTTCATCTTAATACATATTGTAGGTTGACTCACCTCGACTTTTATTGCGAATCAAGGCTAACACGTGTTGGAAGAGGTGGACGAGCCACCGAACCAAGCGATATATATA
>UELV01174738.1:0-11301 GCA_900490015.1 Megastigmus stigmatizans | reverse complement strand
AGCACTGAACACTTCCTAATGCGAATACGTTTAGGATTTGCCGCGGTACTAGACATTTTACACTCAAAAATAATCAGCAATTCAAAATTACTAAGATTTTCCTATGTGCTCAATGTTAAAGTGTACACCAGCGTCAGCTATGTTGGACACGCTCCCCCCACCATACCACCCATGTTCAATCTCAATAGCCACAGCTAGTGTGCAGTGGCTACTCTGTTTCTGGGGTACTGGTTACCCCACTCACTACGGAGAGTTGAGATAATTTATTTTCTATTAATTATCTCGAAACTTTACATTCATCGAAATCAAATAAAAAATCATTTCCAATGTAAAATTTTACGCTCTTTCAATTGGTGTAAACCATTTTGTTCTAGCCTAAGCCGATTTACCGATTTACCGATTTACCTAATAACTAAGATGCAGTCGTTTCTATTTCATTCGTGTTTTGTATCTTGTTACTGTACTATATGTATCTTGTTTATTATACTATAGCATGGGCGAATGGTTCTCCCAGAAAAAGTGAACTGCTCTCCCGTTTGAAGGGCAAGCAGCTCGCCGTACGCGTTGATTAACAACACCAGTTGAGGCAACTGCTCCCCCAGGCTTTTTTCCGTGTTGATCAAAAAATTAAAAATTTGAATATTATAACTTGATGCTTTAAAAAGAAGCAAATCTTGATTATTTTTATATCAAACATTAAACGAAAATCGGGTGAAAAATCGCATCAAAAAATTATGTGATTTTTCATTTTCTTTTTTTTTTTTTTAATAGAGTGTAACAGTTTAAGAGAATATCAAAAATTATAACGAAGAAATTTGAACGGAAGAAACTAAACTGATATGGTCCAAATGTTAATTTAAAATATAAATAAAAAATTATTTTTGTTTGCTACCGTCAATAACCCATAATAACGAAAATAAAATCCGGTTGGAACACACCTAGTTGGGGATAGAGCCAAAATATACTGTAATACTGTTGCTTTTTACGTTTTGTAAGCTATAATAATATTAAATACCAATGGCGAAAAAACTTTTTTAAAAGCTCACGAATGATTATTACATTGATAATAGTTTTCTAAAAATATCTTCAGATATTTTGGAGTTTGATAAAATTGTTATTTTTTCCTATCTCCGTTTTCGCAGCTCCGCGCCTGATTAAGTGAGTTCCAACTTTTGCCATTGCTTTTGGCGCTATTCCTGCTTTTACAGTTCTACGCAAAGGTTGATTCAATCTGAATTAGTACAATTTTAACATAATAAAATGTTTTACTAACGATTTTTAATCAAGAATTCAAGCTCCAGCTCTGTATAGAATCACTACATCAATGTACGACCAAATAAGGATTTCACAAAGTGTAAGATTGTTTTTTTAATATTTAAAAGTCATATCAATTAACAAAACGATTAGTAAACAATTCTTTAAAACTTAAATTCATTGTAATTGATCAATCGTCAGTTTTAAAAAATATAAAACAATGTAAAATGGATATACATTTACAAAAAAAAAACGAAGAAAAAAGTAAATGATCAGCTACATTTATATCGTTTATTTTTTGTATATAGTGCATAATTTTGTGCAAAAACACTTAAAGGATTCAATAATCGTATAGAAATTTATAAATAATAAAAGTCAAGTTTATTTTTTCATATTTTTTAAGCCAGTGGGCATGTATGCACTGGCCATGTGACTAGTCGCTCACTAGTGCAGTGACCCATTTTAGAGTACAAAATAGTTATATATATAATTCTTATGATACGGTGGTCAAGAGTATAATACATGCTAGCTTTTACTTCTCAGACTTTTTATAGCTGTGAGTAGCCCCTTCTTTGAGTGACGATATGTAGAGAAATAAAAGCAATCACTATTCTGTCCTCGCCTCTCTTACTCCCACCATATATAAACTACTTTCACTTATAGACGTATAAATATGTAGTTGAAAAATTAATATATTTTTTTAGATGCTATTACAAACGTAAAAAGAAAAACAAATTTTACGATAATCCGTTTATAGTTCTCATAGATATGAAAAAATCTCTACTAAAGACTCACTTTGTTTTCTGGAGAGTGTCTATTTATTTCTATTAGTTTTTCTCTTCAACGATTTTCAAATCGTAGCTGCATAACATAGTTTTCCACAATTCTTCATTTATTTCCTAATTTGAATCGCGCGCTCAATGCGCTCATTTATGCGCATGCCACCTGCAGCAATCGCAGCGTACATCACGCAGTAGGTATTCCCACATTGAATGTAGCGATTTTACGAAGAGATTTTTTAACAGTGATATGCAATAGTGACTGTGTACAAACTATACACGCGTGACACACATATACGTGTACACACATTATTGTTAAATATTAAGAGTAGAAATTATTTGACCATCTGGAATAACGCGCATATTTGCGATAACATTATTACGTGTTGAGCGAGTGATGTGTGAGTAATCGAGGGATGGTAAGGGCAATCAGGGTAGCCTGTAACAAGTGGCAAGTGGGTGGAGATTTGGAATTACACACACCAAATATTGAGCTAATAGAGCTTCATTACATATTTATGCACGTTAAATCCATTTGAAAAGCCATTGTAACTATCATTCTCGAACGTCTTTAAAATGCGCAATATTGTAAATGGCTCGCATGACAAATTGCTTTGATATCTGGAATTCGATTGTCGCAACGTCACTTTTAAAGGTTAGTCCAATCTTCTATTTTCATGTCAAAACGTTTTGTTTTTGAATTCGGAATATAAATATTTATCTTTGCTTACAAGCTCTTCGTACTTTATGCATATTCTTTTTTATGCAATTAACCAATTAAAATGATTTTTTCGTAACGTCCGTTTTGTGATCTGTAATTCCTATTTATAAGTATTTCTTATTCATTGCATTGATTCCAAAAACGTCATATTATACAGATCGACTTCAAGTTCCAAAAGAAAAAACGTACAAATCGAAATGACTGACGAATTAGAAGCAGCACAGCATAATAATGAAATATTAGATTACGGTGATGTTGGGGCAGATGATGATGAAGGTTCAGATGGTGTAGTTGTGCCTGAACTTCAGGGAACTTTGTCAAAGTGGACCAATTACATACATGGATGGCAAACTCGATTCATTGTATTGAAGGACGGTACATTATCGTACTATAAATCTGAACAAGATAGTGGATTTGGTTGTAGAGGCTCAATTAGTCTTTATAAGGCAGATATCAAGGTAGTTGCTCGACACAATTGTTTAATTCTATTCTTATCTAATATTTTGCATAATAATAGCTATACACATGTAGCTAATCACATCATTTTTATTGGAATCATTTTTTGTACATAACTTTTAGGCTCATGAATTTGATGAGTGCAGATTCGATGTATCTGTAAACGATTGTTTAGTATGGTATTTAAGAGCTAATCTTTCTGAAGAAAGACAACGTTGGGTAGATGTGTTAAAGTCTTACAAGGTAATTTTTTACAGCATAAAGTCATAATTTTTTCATTCAAATTAAATTTATAAATGTTATTATAAACAGGCTGAATCTGGATATGGCAGTGAAAATAGTTTAAAACGTCATGGCAGTGCCATATCTTTAGTATCAAATACACAATCAACAGCAAGTGCTGGCAGTTTTAGTAAAAGAGGAGTTAGAGGTTTAAAAGAAAAGTTGGCAGAAATAGAAACATTTAAGGATATATTAGTACAACAAGTGGATACACTTCAAAAGTACTTTGACGATTGTGCAGAAAATGCGAAAAACTTACAGGGTAAAGGTCAGACATCCGATGATAAAGTTGGTGACGTTTCTTTCAATCCAGCTGACCAGGCAATTGACTTCAAAGGTGAAGCCATTACTTTCAAAGCAACAAGTGAAGGAGTAATAGCAACATTACAACATTGTGTTGATTTAATGGTACAACGTGAGGAAGCTTGGCGTAAACGTTGGGAAAAAGAAATGGAAAAACGACGAAAATTACAAGAGATTTGTAGGTCACTAAAAGATCAAGTTACGTTAAATGGAGGCGTTTCTGGAAGACCAAGAGTAGTCATTCATGGTGGGCCTGATTACGAAGTAAGTTAATACCGCTTTCTTCGCGCAATATTCACGCACGCATCTTCTGATGTGTAAATAATTGAACAGTAAGGCGAAGTAAGAATTTAACTTTATGAAACGCGCGCACCATTTCGCCACCTTTTTGTATGCAATTTCTGTCTGCTAAGTGGGTGTGTCTAGAATTTTAATACTATGAGCTAACATAACGTCTGGGTTAACTTTCAAAAAGTGTATGTAACCCAGTACTATCAGTTCATAAGAACTAGTCAGTGGAGTAGAGTCTCTAATAAGCTTTGCACAAGAAAACTTTAATAATATTTAATTAAAAAATGTGTATGATTCTAAAAAAACACAATTTCTTTTATTCTTATAAGGAGGGACCACACAGTGCATTGTGCGATGAAGAATTTTATGATGCTATGGAAACTGGTCTTGATAAAATTGATGAAGAAAATCAAATAAAAGACAGATTAAAGCAAAAATCAGTTGCTATTCCAACATCTACAACACCAGCCGTTAAGCACAAACTCTGGCCTGAGGTATGAAAAGATTAATAATAATTATTTTTTTCAGCTGATTTAACTAAAATTATAATAAAATTTTTGAACTTTTAGATAAATAGGATAACTTTGGAGCAATTGCATTATGCTCGCTTAGGAGTAGGTGCTGGAAGCTGGCAACTATTTGCTGAAGATGGAGATATGCGCATGTATAGACGAGAAGAAGAGGCTGATGGCCTAGTTGTTGATCCTTTAAAGGCATGTCATGTTGTAAAGGGTGTGACTGGTCAAGAAGTATGTAATATTTTCTTTAGCCCCGAGTATCGCAGCAGTTGGGAAGCTACTTTAGAAGACATGACAGTAGTAGAAAATATATCTAAAGATACTTTAGTTTTTTTACAAACTCATAAGCGAATTTGGCCTGCCAGTCAAAGAGATGCTTTATTTTGGTCTCATATGCGTAAAGTACCAGATGATCAAGATCCAGATGCTCAAGATTTATATATTGTTTGCAATCACAGCACAGAGCACCCTGATTATCCAGTAAGCTTTCAACACATTCTTCATATTAATTTAGCAGCCATTTTTATAATTTCTAAATATTTAATATTATAAAAAATATACGTTATGTTTCAGCCAAATTCTGGTAAATGTGTAAGAGTGTATTTGACAGTTTGTCTTGTCTGCCAAACTCTTATAGACCCGCCAAAGGGAAATGAGAAAATTAAAAGGGAGGATATTACTTGCAAAATAACATACTGTTCAGTTGGTTAGTATTTATTTTTTAATTCTTAAATATTCTTTGGTAAAGTACAGTAATAAATTTATAAAAATTTTAGTAAATCCTGGTGGTTGGGCTCCAGCAGCAGTTCTTCGTGCTGTCTACAAAAGGGAGTACCCAAAGTTTCTAAAGCGCTTTACTAATTTCTGTATTGATCAATGCAAAGATAAGCCAATTGTATTCTAAAGGTTATTCCTGACACTTTTTAATCCTTCCGCGCAACGGTAAAGCGCAATATTGCATTAGCAGAACGCCTACATGTTACAATAAGCTAATTATTTTATGCGCACGTTATAATTCGTATTTTTAAATTTTTTTTCCGGTTTGTTATGATATTATAAAAGTTATACGTACAATTTACATTTCTGTGAAATATTGACATTTATAAATAATGCACCAGTTATACACATTTAATGGCGAATTTGCCGTTTTTGTACATAAGCAGACGCGCAGAGCTCTCTGTCCTTGACTGTTGCAACTTTTTTCATGTAAAACGTCAGTGTGGCGTCCAGTTGTACAAATTTTCTGATTGAAGCATACATGCACTATGTGTACCTATTGTTACACTTTGCCATACACGACAAATTGTATTATAACATATTGCGAATTAAATTGTTATTTTTATTTATATAAAAAAATATGTATATCGGTGTGAAGAACAGATCGAAAATATGGAACATAATAAAGACTGTTAGCGTATTGCTCACTTTTACATAGAAAGATTTATTACATTATACAAATGAACTATTTACACAAAATGAAAGAATGATGAAGATGATTAGGCATTATCACAATGGAGTTTAGATCACGTTACAGATAAAGGTCCTCCGCTTTTGGAAATTTTGGCAATTTCATCTTTAAATTTTGCTATTGTTTCTTTTGCTAAAGTAAGTTTTTCCTTATATTCTGCTACTTCATTTCTAATCTTACTTCTTGCGTCTATTATTGCCTTCAGTGTTTGCTCCTTTTTTGCTTCAACTAAAGAATTTGTTTATGTTGTAAATCTATTTATTTAAATGTATATATTTTATCCTATTCACTATTTACTTACAATCTGTATCGTGTCGCCAAACTCCGGTTGTCAATGGCTTGGTTGAATTTAATAAATGTTGCATCAATGCTGTGGGATCTTGAAATATCAATTCATCATAGAATTCTGAAACTAAACTTTTTTTTCCTACTTGTAATTCAGGTGATGTTTGGAATAATTTCAAGATGTGATATATCGGGACCTACAAACATGTTAATTTATCATATATTAAATAAGAAAATTTCTATTAGTATATTACAGCATTCTAGAAGCTTACAGGTCGCTCATTAGGATCATGAAAATGTATTTTAATTGTTATTTCAAACTCTCCCCATCCAGTTTCTGTCAATTCGTACGGAGGCTTTGTAATTATTCTGTTTGGATTATTGTAACTTTCATGCAACTTAAAATGTACTTTTTTAACATAAGCCGACATATCTTCATTATGGTAAGGTTTGACGTATACAGTCCATTGATGAGTATGTCCATCTTCTTCTCTTTTCTTTCCAAAATAGCGGGCTACGTTACCATATACAATGGGCTTTACAATGGTTACACCCTAAAATAAACAAACGTTTATTATAGTTATCGTAAAAAAAAGGCATGAATTTAATATTTATTATTCAAAATTTGTTTCATAAATTTAAGTTGGTGTAAAATAAAATAACAAAACAATGAAAAATTTAACAGTTAAATAAGTTTATAACTTGGATTACAAATAATTAACCTTTATTCTGCCACCAGAATCTGGACCAAATTCCGTTGCACAAGCCATCTTCGTGAACCCAAACTTATAGAAATAATAAATGGATTTCTAGCTATTACTTTAAACTCTAATATTAAGAGATTTTCATAAAGACTATATTTTGAATTATTTATTCAACGAATATGTATAACTAAAATGTTTTGCATCATAACGGCTAACCTATAAGATGACTGTTTTGACGGCACTTAACGTGCGTCAAAATCTGACCTAAAAGTGCAAGTCAAATCTGTCAAATCATTCGAAATTTCAGAATCAAATCCACATCCAATGTAAAAAATGCAGCACTATCTAAGTACGTATTCGACAGACTATACGTATTTTCTGGTGACTATGGTGTAAGTGGTGTGACACTTATATTTTATTTTATTACATTAATTAGAAAATTAAAAAAAATTTAAATCTTAAAATATCTACATTGTGTAAATTTTCTTTCATGTGCATATAACATTACTACGTTAAAAGGCATTAACGCATTGAAATTGTCTTTTTTTATACATAAGCAGGATTATGAAAATTATTATTATTATTTAAAAAATTAAAAGCAAATATAAAATAACTTCTTATTTACTTTTAGAAATAAATTCTATTATTGAATTCTATTATTAAATGTTAACAACTTTAAGATTAATTTTTATTAGATAGAAATTCAGTTATTTTTATTTCAGAAAATCAGAAATGACAGAATTTTAAATTTTAGTCGTCAATAGTACGTCTGCATTGAATGATGGAGTTATTGCAGTTAACTGTAAATAAAATGTATAAATTAAGTAAATAATAGCCGCAAACGAGTCAAACGTTACTCGTCAGCTACGACTGACGTCAGGTACTTCGTCAGACATTGGTATAACGCATAGGCCACAGACATGCCCTATCGTCATATGGTGTAAGTTTATTGTAACGTCACGAGGAACCAACCTTATCTCGATTGTTGATAACATGCGTGTGTGCATGTAATTGTTGTTATTATAAACATTGATGCACAGTGGTGCAGGTCTGGTAGGTGTTTTCTATCCCGTGTTTAATAACCTACTTTGCAAAATTTAAGTGAAAATAAAAAATGGGTAAAACGTCAAAGGACAAACGTGATATCTATTACCGAAGGGCCAAAGAGGAAGGTTGGCGGGCAAGAAGTGCATTTAAATTACTTCAAATTGACGATGAATTTAATATTTTTAGCGGTAAGTAAAATATAAAATTCATTAATAAATCAATTACGTATTATACTTACCTAAGTTTATTTTCGTAATTTATTTAAATTCGACATTATAAATTTGTTTTATAGAAGTCACAAAAGCTGTGGATTTGTGTGCTGCACCAGGAAGTTGGAGTCAAGTTTTATCACGAAGTCTAAAGTAAAAATATTATTAGCTTGAACTATATGTAAGTTAAGTTAAATTATTCATTGAATTAATTTATAATCTGTTTCAGTCAAAACTATAAAAAACTTAAAGAAACTTCACCTGATGTTGTTGCTCCAAAAATTATTGCTGTCGATCTCCAGGCTATGGCACCAATTGATGGTGTAGTGCAAATTCAAGGTGATATTACAAATGTTAATACTGCAGAGCAAATAATTGCTCACTTTGGTAATGAGCATGCAGATCTAGTTGTTTGTGATGGAGCACCAGATGGTAAATTTTTTAATCTCGCAATCCCAAATAAAATTAAAAAGCTTTAAAATAAATTTATTTTTATTGGCAGTTACTGGTCTTCATGACATGGATATTTATATACAGTCTCAACTATTACTAGCTGCACTAAAAATCACAACTCAAATACTAAAACCAAAAGGAACCTTTGTAGCAAAGATTTTTAGAGCCAAAGATGCTTCGCTTCTGTATTCACAACTCAAAATATTTTTCACATCTGTATCCTGTGCTAAACCACGCAGTTCAAGAAATTCAAGTTTTGAAGCATTTGTGGTTTGCAAAGACTTTTCTCCTCCAGAAGGTTTTGAACCATCTTCACTAAATCCTTTACTATCTGATTTTAATGAATTACCTGGTATCAACAAATACATTGCTCCATTTGTGATATGTGGAGACCTCAGTCAACCCGATTCTGACACAACGTATCCATTAGATGTAAGATATTTAAACTAGATAAAACAATGTTTTTTGAATTATAAATAGATATATTCCTTTTGTATTCATTTATTTTAGTTCGAAGGGAAAAAGTTTCAATACTGCGAACCAACGCAAACTCCCATAAATCCACCGTATGAAGAAGCAATGTCCCTGTTAAGTATTACAAATCTTGGCAAAGATCCAACTAGTGTTACACTTCAAGGTTCCACAATGACCATAGCTGAGTTCAAAGCAAAACAGATGTTGAAGAAGGACACTTAATGTTGAGAATTTGTTCATTATATTTATATATTATTATAATAAATGTTTTTTGATAAGAAATTTCAGTTAATTGTTATCAAGATAACACTTACAAGTACCTAACGCAAAAACGATCGTTCGTCCATCGCTTTTCAAATATCGTCTGGAAAAATTAGTCGTCAAAAGCACCGACCAAAGTATTATATCTATCGCTAGTAGAGGCAAGTTTCGGTCGAGCTTCGGTATATGTGTAAGAGGCAAGTAGAGGCAGTCTCGTGCTCGCGTTGGCAACTGCATCGTGTAGTAGCTTTGAAACTTGCCAAAGGAACCGGAAACTTTGTGCTGACTGTTCCGTGCGTATACGAGGGGGCCAGTATCGAGCCGCAAGATTAATTCCATCTAAAGTTTTACGTAGCTCCAGGAGTAAGCCAGTCACGTTCTTTTTCCAGTTCTGTAGTCTTTTCCCGATAGTAACGTACGAAATAAAGGCCAATATTAGAAATCTTCTAAATCTTGCCTTTCCTTAGGTTTTTTTTACCACTCAAGAGATTTCGACGCGTATGCAAAGTCTATAAAAAAGAAGGCAAGATACGATATAGAGCTCGAGTTTGGGGAAGAGCTTTTTTACTTGCAAGAAAAGGATATGCGAGGGATCAGAGGTTTCGTATAAAGAGGAAGTGAGAGAGAAGGAGCTGCTATACGGTAGGTAAGGAATCGTGCGAGTAAATGGACCTATCCATAGTGTTTATGAATTATAAATAGGATTTTACGAAAAACATCGGGCGAAACTTTAACTCGTAAACGTGTAATGTACGTGTACACCGCATAAAAAAACAAATATTTGTTCGTGCCACAAGACTTTTTAATTCGCTTCTTGCTGTAAGCAATTTTTTTACCGAATTATTATTAAAAAAGAAGCTAATACATTCGAAGTTTTAATTAATATTTGAAAACTAGATTGATATCGATTTTATGAATTATTAATTTGTAAAAATAGATCCTTTTTTGAAATAAAATGATCAATGCTAACCCACAATCTATTCGATAATGCAGTCACGATTATTAAAAATTTTACATCTAAGTGTATCTGCATTGGCGTAAACGGTAGCCCTTTTGCTACTTATTAGAAATTTTAATTAAGCATTTTTCGGCTCAGTGTTAAGCCCTGAAGAAGTAAGTATTTTAGAAACTTTCAAAACGTAGTAATAACATTAATAACTGCAAAATTACAGTATGTTCGTGGTTGTATAATTAACCGATTCATGTAAACGAACATATAATAAAGAAATATTCCAAAATATAAAAACACTTCTACATTCAAAGTTGGTCCGCGGTGTTATTAACTAAATTAATCTATCGTATAGGATAACCCCGTAGAAATTCAAAGTTTTGCTCGGTTTCGCTTAACTATAAGAAAGAGGGACGTCGAGTCGAGGAAAATTTTAACGTCTTCCTGAATTTTTGACCGTCCGATTCGATGCGGATGCTCCCCTTCTACATTATACATTGTCGTCAAAAACCCCCGGGAAGAGAGAGAGAGAGAGAGAGGGAGGAAGTTCTCCTCTATCCAGAGTGGAATCGCATGTATATACGAGTATATCTAGCCAGTTTGCTTTTTCTCGCTCCTCGGTGAGGCATGAATATTGAATAGCTCTCGGCAGCTTCGCACCACTCGCCGCGCCGTGCGATTCTCCCTGCCAAAGGCCGATTCAAGAGTTTCACCAGTTACGATTGCGCTGTATAGCTGTGGCAGGTGAATACTAAGTGTATCCGGCAGGTTGGGGAACAGGTGGCAAAAAACTTTATTATACTACAGGCTGCACGCGCTTTTTCTTGGATATATATATATATATATA
>UELV01174733.1:0-10222 GCA_900490015.1 Megastigmus stigmatizans | reverse complement strand
CGCGCACACACACACACACACAGCACACACACACGTACCCACAGACACACACACGCACACAGCTTTAGCCTCTACCCTCGGAACTGCGGCGTTATACTAGAACACGCTCGCAGCTATAGCAGCCGCGACGAGGTTCCGCACACTCTCGCTCTCTAAGAGCAAAAGCACGAGAGAGAGAGAGAGAGAGAGAGAGAGAGAGAGAGAGAGAGAGCACCAAGGGTTCTGATGCAGAGAGACGAGGGAGTAAGAGAGGAAGCCGCCAAAGCAGAGAGTACTGCAGGGGCAGACAAGGACGGTGAGATAACGAAGTCTCTCTCTCTCTCTCTTACTCGCGAGCAAAGCGAACGCGCGTATATATATATATATACATACACGTGTACACGTTATATAGGATGGAACGAGAGACGGCGGCGCGAACTGTAGAACGTGGGGGGAGGGGGAGAGGGAGGCTGCGGGGGTATACGGCGAGCGTGTATGCACGACGACGCGCCAAGGGATCACCCGAGAACGCAGAGCGAGAGAGACAGAGAGAGAGAGAGAGAGAGAGAGTGAATAGAGGCTGCTGCTGCTGCTGCTGCTGCTGTTGTTGCGACGACGACGCTGGTGCCATGCTCTCGCGAGAGCGAGGGGGAGAGAAAGCGAAGGGGGAGGCTGCTGCTGCTGCTGCTGCTTTCGTGGGGCCGCCGCCGCCGCCGCCGCCGCCGCCGCCGTCAGCCGGCCGGGAACGCGGGATGAGAAAGCGAGAGAGAGAGAGAGAGAGAGGTTTCGATCGCTGGTGCGTAGCCGCCGTGCGCTCTCGTGTATTCCGCGGTAAACGAGCGGAGGTCTGCGGACCCTCGCATGGCCTGCAGCTGTCTCGTCCCGTGTAACCCTGCGCACCTCCCCTCATTCCTTTTCTCCGCTCTCTCTCTCTCTCTCTCGCTCTGCACTGCACTCGGCTGCCAGAGAGAGAGAGAGAGAGAGAGAGAGAGAGAACAAGAGAGCATTTCGACGGCTAATTCTTTCTGTCCATACACCGCCGCGCGCGCGCTTGCATACATATATATAGGCGCGCATTGACCGAGGGTGAGAAACGGAATATATGCATGGCGATCGAGAAACGCGGCCTTTATTATCTCTTTCTCTCTATATATACACGCTATACATATATATATAAATTCGCAAATG
This sequence comes from Megastigmus stigmatizans, assembly GCA_900490015.1. Lineage (NCBI taxonomy): Eukaryota > Metazoa > Arthropoda > Insecta > Hymenoptera > Megastigmidae > Megastigmus > Megastigmus stigmatizans. Next base: position 9,055 of record UELV01174733.1, on the reverse strand, counting down.
CGAGAGTCGAGGAGAGCAATGCTGCTGATGCACTCGGCGTTTATTTATTCGTTGCGCTCGCGCGCTAATCCGAGAGAGCACGGAGCTCGCGTAATCTCCGCTCGCGCGACTACTCCATGGACCTTTGTGTATATATATGTATATATATATATAGTAAATCAGAGAGAATACGGTCTCTCTCTCTCTTTCGCTCTCTTTCTACCTGCGTGCTATATTACACGCTCGTATTTCGCGGAAAAAGGGAGCCATTTGCCTATATAGCCCCTGCACCTCCGCGCACGCATCGTTCGCTCGTCGATGCACACACGCGCTTTTATCCCGGCGTTAGCTTTTTGCCTTTTCCGTTATATCCGATTTTATCTTCTTCCGCTCACCCTTTCTCTATCTTTTTCATTTTTATCATTTATATATATATATATATATATATAAGTGTTTGTGTGTGTGTGCCGTTACCGTGGCTCGCGCTTTTAATTTTTAACGCAGTGCAGCCTGTACGGGTTCTTTTTTATATACGGTTCGAGACTAAAAAGGTGTTGGCGGACGTGTAAGGTAGTGCTTTTACCGCGTTTCTGCTAGCGACTGCGACATAATTGGACGAGAGCGAAGGGTTGTTTCTCCCGCCGGTAAAGGGAAATAGTTTGCCTCGAGAGAATGGATATCCCTTTTGGTGCGTCACATAGAAATGTGCGGAGTGATTTTACGTAATATGGTATAGGAATAATAGTATATGGGATATTATAGCGAGTTTTTTGTGAAGGCAAGTAAGTTTGGACGCGGGAATCGATCGATACCCTGCGAGTTTACATTTCGTGCGACTTACGTAACAGGACTTATCCACGGCCTGCAAAAACAGCTTCTGCAACGACAAGTTTGAATATAACGATGCCGCAATAGGGCACAGTCATTTTGGCAGCTGTTCTTTAAAGTCATTTACTTATACGCTTAGATTTCTATAATGAAGCAGAAATACTTCCCTCGGGACAGTTATGTTTCATATACTTGTATGAAAGTATACACATATCTGTAAAACACTATAGCTAAGATACTGCATCCAAACAAGTATACTTATATACAATTAATTATTTGCGAATTACTAAAAGGATAAATCTCATTGAATTTTTCCACCCAAACTCAATCCATCAAAGATACAACATTCAAGAATATAACCGCGGCATCTCATTTAATTCCAATCGATATACACTCATCGATAATATACAGCGCTGTGTATACGGTGAGAGTTGAGGTTAAGGCCCCTGCTACAACAAAACCTAACGACGTTGCATCCGTTCGCTCGGGCAGCTCACGAGAGTGCGTACACGGATTTTTCGATGCCGGCGGCGGCAGCAGCGTTGAATTCAAATGCAGCAGCACCTGCATATATATAGACGAAAGAGAGCCTGGTGCAGAGCTTTCCGGGCTCGCATATTTATCGGTCCCCACGCGCAGCTGCGCACAGCCAGACGATAGCCGCACTGTATATACTCCCTCCCTCTTGTTTTTTTTTTCTTCTTCTTCGTGGACTCTGCGCGCTCACCGCGTCGTATTTGCGCGCTTTAATTTCGGACGATGATGAACCGATGCACACGTGCACAAACTGTGCGAGTAGCGGTGTCGTAAGACGAGATACGAAGATTAAAGCTGCGGACTGTAAGCTTACTTATATTTATTTGTTTTCGTTCGCTTTTTGTTCATATTCGAATATCATTAGCCGTAGTTGGGTGCGATCTTTATTTGCTCATAGTTTCAGACGTCGATTCGCTCGATTTCGCTAAACTTAATATGAACTGTATATAAAGCGATTTATCTGGAATTCATTGTTTATGATGGTTCATACACGTATATGTTTGTTTCTTCGGTATTCCCGCCGAAACTATAAAATAATTCTAAAATTTTGTTCATATATATATACACAATTCATAATATCGCGTATATAGAATCTCGTATGATGAGCTTTATAATTAAAAACTCAACTCGGTTCGTGAAATGAAAAAATTCCTCGCGCGAAATCTTCCAAAAAAAAAAACAAAAAGCAAACGAAGGTTTACTTCATATATAGCGGAACTCTATCAAAAACACATACTCTGCTATATATGTACAGTCACGCGCCCCCTACAGAAAAAAAAGAAGAAAAAAAAAGTAGAAAATAGCGCCTGGACCAAATTAATATCACCTGAATCAAAAATTGCTTTTCAATTTAGCGCAGGGACGCGCGGCTGGGAGTGTGTGCGAGTGAACCAGCCCCGAACACCGCGGTTGCCGCACTCGCAATGCCAGCGTTCACACACAGACACACACCAACATTCGCGTTTCCCTCATCCAATATCCTCGTCTCTCTCTCTCTCTCTCGCCCCCTTTTCCAAGCGGATGCGACGGGCCGCGCCATTGCCACGTTTTACCACCCCACGAGCTTCGCCGCTGCTGCAGCCGCCGCCGCCGCCGCTACCTCCTGTGTAATGCAGGTCCGCGCGCGCGAGAGAGCCAACGAAGGCTTCGCCGTTACCGTCGCCTCTAGCTTTCCTCTGTATAACTATATATACCGCATGCACAAGCACACCCGTCGCTATAGCTATAGACACAAAGCCAGCAGCAGTGGCAGCGGCACCCCAACTCCCGAGAGCAAGCCTCTCTCTCTCTCTCGTCCATCCGCTTTCTCTCCCTCTCTCTCTCTCTCTCATTCTCTTCGTCGCTCTCCACTATCACCGGCAGCCTCTCTCTCTCTCTCTCTCCCTCTCGGCCGTCCAGCCAGAGTAAGCACGCGAGGCTGCTGCCAGCCTGCGCTCGTCCAACCGTGCGGATAAAAGCGACGTCGGAGCGTCAACGACGACGACGACGTCGACGACGCCGCCTCCGACTAGTGCGAGGATAGGGTATATATGTATAATATATATATATGTATATAGGATGGTCGCTGAGGAAGCTCTCCTCTCTCTCTCTCTCTCTCTCTCTCTCTCTCTGCCTGCAAACACACAGATACCCGCCTTGCGAGTAACACTTGCTCTGCGTGGTGGTGCAGCTGGACGCTTGCGCGTTCGCTCGTCTCAAAATGCATATACGTATATACATGCACACGAGTACCTGTGTGCGTGTTTAGAGGGTATTTGTGCCCGAGTCTGTGTGTGTGAGAGAGCGCGTTGCAAGGGCCGGAGAGAATAAGGACTAGGAGGAATGAAGTTAGTTCTGCGGGGGCCAAGGGAAGGGGGCGCGCGCGGGGTCGGGAGAGCATGCACTTTTGCAAAGTTGGGAATGGAACGATGAAGAGAAGAGAGCGAGACATGGAGAGAGAGAGTAGAGAGAATGAAAAAATTTTCCTAGAATTTCTGAAATTTGCGCGACTTCCGAAGTCGTACCTCTACCAAATTTTGAAAATTCCTCGGTGTCCTTTTCTCTTATTGCAGACTAAATTGGCAGAATTTATTTGAGTGCTTTTTGCGAGTCAAGTTGAAATCTTTGCGATCGAATAAGTCATCCGGTCAATTAAAAATTATTCGCAATACCTTATACCATGTTTCTCAGGCTAGTTCATTACGGAATACGGAAAGATAAAAGGAAAAGAATTTGGATACGTACAGAGATGGTCTAGACTATTTTGAACAATCATTAAAGGAGATCCCGATGAAAAACTTATACCGAGTCCATAAATCTATCCTCAATTTTATCGAATAATAGGCATTCAAATAAAAAAATATTGCAATTCGGTGCAAAAGGAGGTCCATGGCTTAAAAACTGCATTTCCAGTCGGGAAAGTGAGCGTAGCCACTATAGTGGCGGCCGACACCCGACAAAGCCCACGACAAAAAAAAAGTGTAACGAATTTACGCTAAATAATACAACGAAACAGGAAGCGCGCGTGTGTGAATGCATATATACGAAAGGCGAAAAGAAAGCAAAGAAGCGAACAAAGAACGCGACAAAAATAGCGTAGCGAGAGAGACAGAGAGAGAGAGAGAGAGAGGAAACGTTTCCGCAACGCGAGAGAAAGTTTAGCGAGGCGAGCACTTGACTTTGTCGCATTAGCGTTCGCGGCGGCAGCGGCTTTGCATCACCTAACTTCTCTCCCTTGCACATGCAATGTTTTTGCTCCAGCCCTGCCACATACACACAATCCCGCCCGCAAAACTGTGTTGTATTATATTTTGTGTGTTTGTACGCGTGCTGCGAAATGTACGAAACTTGAAGTCGAGGGAAGTGAAGGACCGGATGTGCGAGAATGATTCTCCCGAGTTATTTGATAGGGTATACAATAGGCATATGTACGGGGAATACCGAAATTGATAGCGTGCAGTCGATGAGCGAAACATCGTAGCTTTGTATATGGTGCAGTGGAATTGTAAGGCGCGATGACGCGTAAACAAGCAATATATACTGCGACGTGTTCTCTTGTCAAACTGTGCCTATTTTTGGATTAAACCAATATTTAAAAAAATGCCCCTATATCGATTTTCATCAATAGCTACAATTGATGTTTTAGCATCAGATGTAGAAGCATAATGTGCGTGGAATAAAAATGATACAATAGTAAACCTAACACAGAAAGGAACGTTTCACTCAGTCAGTATTTTTCGTAATCCGGCGTCAAATTATGTAAAATATTGAAATTCTTCAACAGCATACTGAAGCAAACTATGAAACGAGTGAATGTATATTTCATTCAACTTAGCGATACATTCATAGCATGAAATTTAAATTTTTATATAGTAAAATTCTTTCTCATCGCGTTCGAGTGAATCAATTTTCGAAAATTTCGAAAATTGACAATTACAGCTATGGAGACTATTATTATCAAACACTAAAAAGTTAATTTTGATTCATAGTTATGATTTATCTATATCAAACGATCTACAGAACGACCAGTACAAAAGAAATGTGTAAAAAAATGTATTGAGTATACTAGATCGATATCAAGTTAAATTTATATGCACGTTTCATTGATTTTTATTTAAAAAAAAAAACTGTATTTACAGGTATATCGGTGTGCTAATTAAAGATCTGCCGTGACGTCGCAGCCATGGCACGTGCGACGTAACGGAGTGACGTCAACATATTGAAATCGAACCCTTTAAAGCATAAATGTTCATTCATGCTTCTGCCTCTGTGTAAATTTTTGCACTTTAAACCTCTCAAGGACGTTTCTTACGAGTGAGCTAAAATTGATCAAAAGCTGTATACAAAACGTTTGCTATATTTTATTTTATAAAAAAAACACAAGCCAATCGAAAATGGACGCTCATTAAAATTTTTATATTAAAGTATTAAAAATTTACTTCTGCACACTCAATATTTTATACAACTCCTAAAATCAACTCGGGATAAAATAAATATCCATTTGTTTAATTTGTAACAGTCTGATTTTCATATAACATCGTTGTGTCGCAATAACTTAAATGCTGTCATATCCCCTTTAATTTTCGCGTTAATTAAAAGAGGGACCAGTTTTAAAATTAAATTGGGCAGCAATTTGCCCGAGCATAAACGAAAACCATTCACGATGCCATTATACTGATAAATTACATTGACATTTGCCAAATTGAATTGGCAACTAATGAACTCTCCACAAAAATATCTTTATAATCATAGATTCTCGTTCCTTCGTAATAAAACGAGAAATAACCCTCTTTCAATCACATTCAATGAAATATTTATACAGGCTAAAGTATGTACATGAGAACATATGATAATTAGTATTGAATATAACATAATCTACTATCGAAGGTCATGAATTACTACCAATTCACTACAACTGTCGCATAAAAAAAAATCTACAAAACCTTTATTACACCACATATAAGTATAAACAAAAAGTGTAGGACCTTTAACAAGACATCACTCGTTATTCCGATGTGAAAGCGAAATAATCAAGGCTCCATCGCACCAGAGTCCAGCTAATCATTTTCCAGAGTCCCTCCCACGCGAGCGGAACGGCTGCCTCGTAAAAGTAATTAGCGCGTCTCGCTATTAAGCGTTGATACAAAAAAAAAGAATAAAAGAAAAGAGAGAACGGCGCAGCAACCCCGACGCTTGTTTGCACACCCGCATAAAGGAGAAAAAAAGGGAGACGAGGAAACAATAACCCGCGATTGCGTTACAAATGTGCGCGTATAACATGCGAGATCGACGAAAAACAAGCCGATCACGAGAGAGAGCAGTGTATAGTAGTGCAGCACCAGCTTATATACACTCGACGTATTATATGCTTGCAACGTAATTTATGACGTTTTCATCTCTATGATGTTTCCGTCTGTTTATAGGGCAGTAAACTTCCTGAAATGAGCGTAAAAGAAATTGCTGCCAAACAAGCTTTCCTCCTCCTCCACTTTCCCGCTAGTCCACTCTCCTTCTCTCTCTCTCTCTCTGCACTTTTTAATCTCTCCCTTTCCGTCCCTCATCAATTCTCTCTCCAATTGATTCCCCCCGCCTCCTTCTCTCTCTCTCTCTTTTCCTCTGCCACTCGCTTCCTTCAACTCTCCACGTATCTGCTATATGTATACGTACACACAGACACACGTGCGCGACGGGCGATACGGAGCGCGAAGCGAGAGAGCAGTAAAGTGTGTATAGCGTGGCACTCTCGTACTACCTTCTCCTCCTCCTCCTCTCTTTCGCTTCTTTATCTCTCAGTCGAGAAAGAGCGAGAGAGAGAGAGAGAGAGAGAGAGAGCAAGAGAGTCTCCCTCCGTGACGACGACGACGACGACGATGCTTCAGGGATTTCTTCTTTGGGAGCGATTACGCGCGAGCGCGGGCGTATATATACGTGCAACGCCGCTGCTTCTCTCGGACGAGACTCTCTCTCTCTCTCTCTCTCTCTCTCTCCCTCTCTCTTGCTCTCGCTCTTTCTCTCTCGTTCTTTCGTTCGTTTGGCCGGTCGCTCGTGTTTCCTCGCAGCATGAGCGCGGCGGCAGCGGCGGCAACGCAGGCACATCGGCAGCAGCAGCAGCGTTGCACAGAGAAGCGAGTGAGAGAGCCTGTATATACGTATATATAGACGTAGGTGCGCAGCGGCGGCGTTTCTCGCTGGTTCGCTGGCTTTTCCCGAGGGTGAATATCGATCCTCAATCTCGTTCTCTCCCTCGTCGAGAGCCAGCCAGCCAGCCTGCAGCGAGAGAGAGAGAGAGAGAGAGAGAGGTTGGCCGTGTGGACCCCTGGACATTACGAAAATTCGCGGGAGAGAAAATTCTCCCCGGATACCGGAGCTCGGCTGCCGCCGCTGCCGCTGCTGCAGCAGAGTTTTGCGCTTGCCTTTAGCTAAAAGAGAGAGGGAGAGATAGAGAGAACTCGCGACCGAAAATTCCGCGTCGATTTTGCCCCACGGGTGAAAATATACCAACGCGCACACGCGTATATATACGTATGTATATATAAAGCGAAAAAGCGAAAGAGAGAGAGAGAGAGAGAGAGAGAGAACATTTGTAAATAACGCGACGCAGAGAGTTGAAACGCGAGAGCTCGTTCACTGGGGAGTGGGAGAGGGGAGGAGGGGGATTGTTGGAATTTTAGCTCGAAATTGAGATAATGTTCAAAGATGACGAATTTCACGCTCGACCTACATATCTCTTTTTCCCCAGCCGTACACACGCTCATATGTACATGTATATACTTCAATTGGAATCGCGTGTGCGTATATATACCTTTTACCCCAGTCACCCCTTTTTTATGACGTGAGAGCTGTACACCGCGTGTATAGTAAAAGGGCGACTGGAATATTAAAAAAAAATGTGAGAGGGAGAACGGGTGAGCGAGAGAGGAACGAAAGTAAATGAAAATTAAGCGCGAGAGGAGTTTCCGAGAGGACGCGCGTGTATATGCGTGTATAGGGGGCGCGTTAATTATACGCGCGAGGATAAAACGCGCTGGCATCGCTGCCGCAGCCACCGCCGCTGTTGCTGCTGCTGCACATGCGTTTGGTTATACGCGCGGTATGCGCGTTTTTATGTTCAATTGCTTTGTGAAATATTTGTTTACTTTTAATCAAACGTTTGCGCGCGAAAGAGAACGAAAACCCGGCCACGTACACCGACCGATGCGAACATTTTTAATAAATTGTTAATTTGCTAATTTTTTTTTCTTCTTTCCCCCCCCCCCCCTCCTCGTCTTTCTTCCCTTTCTCTTTTCCTTTTCTTCTGCGCTCTCTCTCTCGTTAATGCAGCGAGCGCAACACGAGCGCCCGTTTTTAGAATAAAGCGCGCGATTGTTATTAAAACGCGGCGGACACGCGTATATTTTCATTAAAAATGCGCGGCACGCTTAATTGGCGTGTAAACGCTCGTGTACACACAAAAGCTTCGAGCAAGAGAATAATAATAATTGATTTACACGACCTACTGGATTGTACATCATTCGCAATTCGTTCTTCTCTCTTTTTTTTTTTTTGTTTTTACGCGTGTCATTATATTCCGCAACTGGCGCGTCTCGGATTTACCGCGAATTCGTATCACTGCAAATTGATCGTAAAGTTTTATGCAAGCAGTTCCTCGCTAGCGAGCGAGCGAGCGTCGCGGATAAGTAAATATTTAGCGGAGGCAAATAAATTGTCGGGGCTGTGCAGCAGCAGCAACAGCGGCGGCGGCGGCGTCGGCGCAAAAAAAGTGCAGTTTCCCCGGCGTAATTATTGTTTGGTAAATACAAACACGCTCGGAGCAAAAAAAAAGCGAGAGAGCGAGAGGAATTTAGCAGAAAATTCAATTTTTAGCGAGCCGACAGAACGAGTGTATCGATTATATACATATAATAGCGTTGTCGATCCTTATACACACGAAATTTCGCTCCCCCTCACGCCAAACCGTATCTATAATATATTCGAGCTGACTATAAAAGCGTAATAAAGAGCCATCGCCGCGGACGCGCACCAAAAATCACGAAATTATTAATTCCACAGCTCTCGCGTACCGTATATATTATATATATATATATATACAGCGGGCTCGAAACATTTTGCTCGCGCGTGCACACCACTCGATATATACAAACATTTCGGGCTTTCATCGCGAAATCACAGCGTAAGAACGTCGCACTCACACACCGACACATACACTCACCCACACACACACACACACACACAC
>UELV01174732.1:13778-30336 GCA_900490015.1 Megastigmus stigmatizans | reverse complement strand
GCACACTACTGCTAGTGGCGCTGCTACACCGCTCTTGGCGCGGCGGTTTCCCCAATCTTTTTTCCGTGCTTCTTTCAAAATCCGCAGTACTACTTTCACTTTACTTCTTGTCGTAAAAGAATCTATTAGCTACTATAAATTCTTTTGATTATTGTTTATTCTTACATATGCTTGAAAGCATTATCTATCGGCATTTTTCATGGAATTACTCTTGCTTGATTAAAAGAGAAATGTGTTTTGCGCTATTCGCTGATTATTGTACTTTGCAAGCAATTAAAAAAATTGGTTAGTTCCAGTTTCTCCAAAAAAATATTTATACGAACACGCATTTAGCATATAAAATAAAAACAATGGCGCTTATCAGAATATTGAATTAAAATATAATATATTGTTACATTTTAATATGTACAGTTCTTTGTTTTATACGACGCTTATTGACGCTTTATTACATTTCAAACTTATAGTTAATAATGAATAAGTCATTAAAGTTTTGTATAAATAGAGTTAAAAAAGAATTCTTGTATGTCGCATATTTAATATTATATAAAATAAATGTCATAAAACAAAATCATTGTTATATAAAATATCTGTATTATAGGTAATCAATTTTAAATACATGCAAGTACTATATTTGGCGTGGTATGGCATTGTCAATGACGACGCATAATTAGAGCACTCCGCACTATTAAATGTCTTGGTATGCCACCAAGAACTACTTAGCATACATAAGGCTCGAAGTGCATGGCTTCGATTTCGTCATCTGCGTTCCCATGTATGTAGTGATCGAGATATGGACTTGCAGAATGAGAAAAATTAGTATGTTTTATTGTAAATTTTAGCATAATTATAGCAAATTTACTATAATTATACTAAATTTTCCACAAAAAAAAAACAGTAATTTTTGTAATTTTGGAAGTCTGTCCCTCGATCACTACGAACAACATAGTAATTTTTAATAGAACTTTTTTCTCCATGTACTTATATATACTATTCTCAATTAAGTTAATTTAAAAATCGATGATTGAACGTAAGCATTAAAATCATAATTATTTAATTTAATTTATTAAATAATATTGACGGGTTAATAAGCAATAATACAGTAAGGTACTAACAACTTTTTTACAACACTTTAAATTCGCCAAGAGAGAGCATAAAAATTTACAAGATTAATTTTTCAAAATATGTAATTATATAAGAATTCGTAGTAAAAATCGATAAACTTCAATAATAAAGTAAAGTTTCAAATTCTAGTTAACAGTAATTGAAAATTACAGACGTCTACGAGATATAGCAGGTATGGGCATATTATGTAACGCATTTAATACATCATCATAAATTTCATATGGTGCGCTAAAGTATATTTCAAAAATTGTGTATGTTCATCTGAACCGTTAATATTGCATGATTATTATGACTTGTAATCAAATTTTAATACGCAATATTATACATTCACAAAGCTTGTCGAATTCATTCGTATATTTCACAAGTAAGTTATGTTCAGCTAAAAATTTATTATAAAATTGTTTATCAATAATACTAAAATTATACAATAAAATATTGTTGCATAACGCTTTTTTCCATTTCACATGAAACTGTCATGAGTGATACTCTAATATGAAATGCAAAATTGTTGCTCGTCATAAGTTTCGATATTAATTTGAGCTTGCAATGATCTCTACGAGTCAATGTTTCTCAAAAACTTTTTACTTTATTTTTTATATATAAATTCATAATAAATTTTATATAAAATTTCATATGTAAATTTAAATTAGCATCATTTTTCATTTACTTTCTCCGACATTTGAACACTGTGAAATTTTCCGAGAAACGTTTGTACATATTGTTTCATCAATATGCCTTCACGGAACTGCGAATGTGGGCTTTGAGAAACATATGCTCGTAGAAATTTATGAGAAATTTAAAAATAATATTACATTTATTATTTTACTAAAAATTTTTATTAAAAAAACGTAAAATATGTTTGCAAAAATAGTATCGACTCTGGAAGAATTATGTTCTATTGGTTATATAATTTTATACTAAAATGTATTACTTTTCACTACATCAGTACATTGAAATAACAATTACTAAGTTAACCGACGAAATAATATCATTAATTTGATTTTTACGATTTTTTATGTCGAATAACAATCTAGTTTTGCATTCAAAAGAATTTTTTAAACGCGAAATAGGATGTATAGACTAAAAAGAATATTAATAGAATTTTTTATCGAAATATAATTGTATTTCAAAAATGTGTTAAATGCGCTGTTTAATTAATGAACCCGTGTTTCTTTTTCAGATTTCAATTACTTGAGTAAAAACACAATTCCTCGCTTTATTTATTTTGGCTTTCATGCGTAAAAAACTTCAGCAATCTTAGGTAATATTCGCTCTGTCACATAAATCCGTATAGCTCTTTTATTAAAAACTGTAAACAAAATTTACTGTGACAGTATCAAGAAAATTTCATTTTATTTTTATTTAATAGCTTTGAGACTATCCCTGGCAACGAGAACTGCATTTTTTATCTTTCTGTATGTAGTCCCGCTTCAGGATACGTATTTTTAAAACATGAAAACATAGGTATTAAAAATATCTTTTAAAATAGTGTTCAAATAATTTTATGAAAATATACGCGCCAAAAAAAAACTATAGTTCTAAAAAGTTATCCTATCTTTTAGCTTTATAGCCTATTATATAATAACATATCTTTTTCGAACGTGTGATTAATTATGCTACTTTTATAGTCATCAGTGGATTTTGAACGTATTTATGTAAAATATAAAATTTCAAACAAATAGGTACAAATGTAATTTACCCGTCTATTACGATAGATATGATTCACTTTTGGTGGTAGGATTCGTGGCTCATTTTTTGCTGCCGCGTTCAGTCATGGCTTTGATCCTCATTAACTTTGAATTTTGTCAGGATGTCTCTGTAATATCGCACAATTACAGTGAGTGCAATGCAGCGGAAGGTATGGGTGTAAATTAATTACACACGGTAAATAGTGAATGCGCCGCGGGCTGTAGCGCCAACTTTGAAACAATTAAGCAGATTTGTTATCTTATGAGCGTCTAGATTGTGGAGAAGGGTGAAATCGTAGAAACAAAAATTAAGCTAAATATCATACATTAGAAAATATATTGCATGATAATATATTTGGTGAAATATTTGAAAAAATATTTTTCTTAATTTCGAGCAATTCTCTGAGCATTTTGTTTGCAGTCTAAGTTAATGATGAAAAGCTAAAAGGTGTACCCTTCAATAAATATACTAAAACTTATTAACAAAAAAAAAACATTGCAAATTTTTTGTATGAAAAAATTATTTTTCATTTTTCAAAACAAGGTACTGCAAAATTAGGTTAATAACAAACAACGAAGAGATTTATTAAGCAAAAAAAATTCACTGAAGTAAGAAATTTTATTAGTCTTATTCATTTCATGTTCTTAATTACGCAGGTCGACGTTGTTTTTAGTTCTGCTCTAGACGAAACAAAAGTCCAAGCTGTAAATGCCCTGCATTAGTAATAAATGATATGTATTCTCATGGGTGTTGCATTATTCTAAAGAGTAAAATAAATTTTTCTGACAAATTTAATAATTTACATACAAAAGCTATACTGAAAGGAGTTGAAGAAAATATTTATCACATTAAAATATAAAGCAGCCGTCATAAAATAAATTGGTGAAGGTAGAAGTATATAAAATTGCTTCGAAAACGTGCAACCAAAAAACAATTGCCTAGACTAGACAATTAACACTACAAGGCAGGATGAAATAAATGAGAGATGAATTTAAATTCATCTAAAATTTTTCTAATTATACTGATATTAATTTATTTACCATTAATTTTTAATGTTTAAAAAATAATTGTGAAAAAGAATATTATTAGCAAAATCAAAATACAATGTAAACATGTAAATATAATGAAAGATCTGAAAAAAGGCAGGGCAACGATGTCTGTCGAAACTTCGTCATAATATAAACAAAGGATCGTTTTGACTCACCATTATATCGACCAATTTAATTTCAAAGAAGACAAATTATTTTAGCATTATCCTCAACAAGTTACAACTTTTTTTGTATATATTTATACTCATAAGTTTTTCTTAATGACAGTTATCGAAGCTAAGTAAAGATATATGATAAAATTAATTGTTGTTCCGCGTATATATTCATTTTGCAAATCATCACATTAAATCCAGCCATCATGTCGGCAATATTTCTTATTCATTAACGGCAGGAATTCATCACACGATTGTCAGAAGAAACGGTGGGATCCAAAAATTTGCCCGAACTTAAGTGAAAAAGAGTCTCCTAAGCCACTAAATTCGTTGTATATAGTCTGGCGCGACGTCTGCGTAAGACATATACAGATATACGGACATAGGGAAGTTGCAGCAAGGTGGCAAAGTATATATATATATATATATATAGAGAAGGTCGCGCGCGGGGGTTACGGTATAAGGAAGGTTACAAGATCTCCGCGCGAGACGCGCGATCCCCGAGATTGCTCCAATAAAGCAGAGGCGCTGGTGGTCGTCGTCCCCGTCCCCGTCGTCGTCCGAGCGAATTAATTTAAGACGCCTGAGAGCCTAGCAATTTCCGCAATTTTTCTAGCTCTCTTCACTTTTCCCTCGTCCGACCACAAGACCAGCTATATACACATATTATATATATATATATATACAGTGACAGAGGGAAAGAGAGAGATGAAGTCTCTCCTGCAGGTTGCTTATTTTTTCTCCTCCTTCCTTCTCTCTGTCATTTTACTCTCTACGCTTTTTTCCTCGCTCTCTAGTTTTCGTACTTTCTCAACTATGCCTCGCGCCCTCACTCTTTCGCAACGTTGATCCGATTATAGAATCTCTCGGTGGCGCGGCGACGTTGAGGTGAAACACGCGAAACGTCGTCCTTGCCCCCTCGAGCCGCGACTTTTTTCTCTTTCTCTCTCTCTCTCTCCTCTTCCTGCGAAGAAGCTGTGTGCGTGTATATGTATATATATATACATATATTTGCCTCTCCCTGCTGCTGCTACTTAAGAAGAAAACCAAGACTTTTTCACGTGGCTTTGGGATTTATCGATGGTTTCATTCGCTTTTTTTTCTCTTGCTGCCACGCCGCAGTGGCAGCAGCAGCCGCGCGAGAAATCTTGCAATTAATAAAACCTTTAAAGTAAAACAGCAAAAAACTTTCTCAATCCGGTGTCAAATTGAAATTTATTAGCAGCACAGAACAACTGCGTTGACGTTTCATACATATATCAATCTGTGATCTGTAAACACGTAAAAGCTTTTTGATATAGAATTATTAGCTTTGTCTGTCTGTTTTTTTTTTCTGCACGTAATAAAATTATCTGATTTATAGGCGTGCGAAACGATGTTTATTTTCACTATTCGTGATGTATTGTCATCGCAAAATAATTGGGCTAACGATTGGATTCCACTCAAAATGTAGGATATAATCAATTTAGAAGGTTTGTTTTTTTTTTATATGCTAAACTTGAATTCAAACCAGGATTCTTTATATAAAACATGTATAAAAAAATACTAGAATGGGTATTTTTTAGAAAATAAGTATTTAAAAAATAGCAGATTCAAATTATTATTCAGATTCGTAAAAGATAGATGTATTGTTTCAGCAATATTAATTTCGTATTTAATTCTTTAAAACCTCTTAAACTCATTTTAAATGACTTAAATGACAAATGGAGCACTGGTAGGAAATCAGAATACGTTGGAATTCAACCATGTAAAAAACAGGTTACACAAGATATTCATAGTGACTGTTGAAAAATCAATATTCATTAATTTATAAAAGTGCATCTAAAATAACGTAATACAGTATCGCAATAATTTAAATAACCTAACAAATCAAAAATATCAAAAACAATTTTTAAATATAAAAAATATAAATTTTCTATGCAACTGTACTAAATTAATAAAACTTGACTAAACTAATGCCTCTACGTACAAAATATTATGTTCAAAACCCCGAAAACGTGAACACAAAAATCACCGTGACAAAAAAATCGGCAATGTCCGTATAAAAATATACATCTTCTGCAGCTGCAACAGAACTCGCGAGTGGGATAGAAATAGCAGAGTCCCATTCCGCGCCTTGCAAGGACAGTATTTAATTTCCGGTAGAATACGGGAGACACGGCTGTCGTCGACGCGTCGTTGTCGCTCATCTCTCAACACCGATATCGATGATAAACTGTCAGATAAGCACTGCACCAAATCAATGCCTTGTATATTTCTGCCACTACTTTGTTGGGTTAGGTAAATTATACCTGCGCAGTATAAGGGGAAAAAGAGAACACAGCAGAAAGAGAGAGAGAGAGCGAGAGAAGTGGGAGGAGAATGAAGGGTCAGCGCTACCACGGACGAGAAATAAAAGAAAATTACTCGAGCGCGATAGCATCCGTACTCGTAAATATCTCTCGTGCAGCGAGAGACACAGAAAGGCTGCCTCTCGAAGGAATATCACGGCCGTGAAATAATATTTCGCGAAATCTACGAAGAAGAGAGAAGAGCAGAGCAGCAGAGCAGCAGAGCAGCAGAGCAGCAGAGCAGCAGAGCAGCAGCAGCAGCAGCAGCAGTAGAGGCGGCTCCCGCGCCGATATCGGTGAAAACTTTCCAATTTCCCGGCAATAACAAAGGTGGCTAGCTCGCGCTGTATCATTTCCCCCCGGGTATATAAACGCGGCTTCGATAGTACCTAACCACCCCTCTTTCTCTCTCTCTCTCTTTTTCGCAATCCCCGCAACTGCATCGGCTGCCCTTCTTCCTCCTTATTCCTTTGCACACGTGGAATAGAAGCTGCACAGTCCTCCTCGACGTCACGTAGGAAATTTATCAATTTTTCTTTTAACTTCGTTTTTCCCTTCTTTCCTTATCTGCTTACCTTTTATTCCGGTTGTTTTGTTTTTATCTACTCTTCGTTAGAAAAGTTTTCTACGTCGAGTTGTGCCGCTTCAAAATATGAAGGTAGAAATATGTTACGACTTTATCATGGGGGCTTGATCATTCTGCTTAGCTTCTGTTATCCTGTCAGTTTTACCACTTGAAAAATAGTGCGGCAATGTATAATTTAATAAGAAGAATTAGGTATAGTTATTTACCATATGGAGTTTGCAATAAAAACATTAAAACATTTTTTGCGACCATAAATCTTGACCAAATTCAACATGTGATTTATTTACTTTATTAAATAATAGGTACAATAATGTTGGAAGCTAAAGTAAAAAAAAAAACTCATCGAATCAGGTAAGTGCCGTGTTAATGCGTTAATTTTTATTTTATTTCGAGGAAATTTTAAAACTTATACTCCCAGTAGTCCCAGTTCGATATAATTCGGAAGTCAAACCTTACATTACAAACGCCCACTATTAGCTTATTGTATATTGTAGCGTATTTTAAATATTTACTTTTGTAATCATTCTACTTATTAGGAATACCTGAATTTTGTAGGAAAAAAATCTAGTTTTGTATATATAATATAGTGTGTATATTTTTAACTTTGAATTTCCGTTGTAACATAATATTTTTTCAACAGACAAATTGTCGTGCACGACAGTTATGCTTTCACAAAATAAAAATTCACACCCATGTATAGGGCTATAGCAGTTACATTAAAACACTATCCTTTTTTAGAAAAAGCGACGTTTTATTTTTCTTCGTTTATACATCCGTAGTTACCTCGCACTGAATTCTCCCCCCTCTCTCTCTCTCTCTCTCTCTCTCCCGCTCTAGTCCCACTCCTTACTCTAGATTTATTTTAAGATTTATATATTTGGTTTACCGACGCGAAAACTACACGGCGAACTTTATAGCTTAAACTTAAAACAAACGTTTATTATGCCACACGCGATATACTTTTACCGAACAGTCTATCGCCAAATCATCGCGCAATATAGGCATACGATATATACACTTACCCATATATATATATAACGCAAAGACAGGGCGGAAGCATATCGAATGCTTATACATAAAATCGAAAATAATCACTCGCAAAGTTGATAAAATGAAAAGAGGCTTTATGCAATTTTTAACTTGTCTACAGTCGGCAGAGTTAAATTCCATTGTTTGTGAATTTCCTTTGTCACTTTCCACTTGGATTTATATAGATTCCGTCGCTGCTGCACAAAGACAGAGTTCATTTTTTCCTCCTGTGTTGTCGCAGACATCCGGCTCTCCTCTTCTCTGCGCACACTGCACAGTCCAACAAGTGGCTTATATACAATATATATCCTTCAAGAGCGTGAAAGTATATAGGTACGCTTTCTCTTAATGAGATATTATAAAGCAACTAATGAATAGCAATGGACGAGACTTACTGACCCATCCTGAAGCGAATTTTTTGTAAATAATAAGCTGCTTTTCGTATTATTCTGCTTGTTCCTTTACGTTTCTTTTTCTCCTCTTGAATTCCCAATGCACTAACATGGTATTTTTAATCCTTTTTGAAAACATCCAAACGGACTCGATCTTAGTACACTTTCGATATGTATTAATCTTTTCGCAAACGTTAGCCCTCGTATTAGCTAATATCAATATCATTTTTTCAGTCCACTTTTTAGGCATGACTGCTACACGGTAGTGTACCTATTAAGTATATTCTCGTCATCGTAAAATGTTTGTAAAACGTTGATTGGTCGCGCGAAGAAGAGAGAGAGAGAGAGAACGAAAAAGAGTAGGAGTTGCGGTGAGGGCGCAAGACGTGAGTCCAGTCGTCGACTATACGGAGAGCTCGTGTCAAAATAAACAAACGGACTCTTGCACGCGCCGGCGAAATCGCTCGACTGTTCATTTCTTTCTCAGCTTTGAAGCCCGCGACAGTGTAGTGTATTTATTAGCTCTGTTTCTCTTTCTTTTTTTCGTTCCTCTCTTCTCTTTCTCTTTACTCTTTCTCATGTGTATCCATTCGAATGCATCGCAGTGATGATTCGATTCAATTTGAGTTTTTCTATTGTTTACCTAAGTGTTTATGTTCAGAGATGTGCAATACACGTTTTGTATCTTTCTAAAGAAAAGCTTTCAGCAACGGAAAATACTTGACCTAAGATTGCTTTGTAATTTCAGCATAATCTTGTGTAATATCATGTATAATACTAGCATATATAGTATGAATCGGCAAAAAAAATAGTAAAGCTTTATATGAAAATAAAAAAGCGGGATGGATGGAGGTTAAACGAAGCGTTGCATACAATAGATATGCTATTTAAATGAAATCTTCCGGCATTCTATCGACTTGTAAAAGGGCAAATGCTTGCTTTGCTCTCGTAAAATCAATTGATTTCGTAAAGGTGGCTGCAGTTTTTATATATATACATATAGAAGCTCGATCGGAGTACAAAGCGAATGACGCGTATATATATATATATAAAACATAAAGCGCAAGGGATAGAGAGAGCGAGATTTCCTCCGGTAATTCTTTTTGGCCGCGGTACGACGGCGGCATGTGACGGAACGACGTGGCGGCGGCGAAGCGATTGTAGACCCTAAAGGCAAAGTGCCGTGAGTGAGAGAGAGAGAGAGAGAGAGTACTAATCGCATTCCCCACACAATTTACATTTAATCAAAGGGAAAGCCCATTGGCCTCGTGCTATTTGCTTGTCATTGAAATCTCTCTCGCGGCGGCACTGACTGAGCGCAAGCGAGTGAGAGCGCCAAGCTGAGCTTCGTTCGTGGATGGAATTCGTAAAGTCGAAAGACAGAGCAGTCGGTGGCGGCGGTGGTGGCTGGTGGCGCTTGCCCCCCCCCCTATATACCCCCGCCGCGTGTGTCAGAGCGAAGGCTTTTAAATTAACGAACCTATCGTCCCTTGCCGCTTTTACTTTTACCTCTCTCTCTCTCCCTCTTTTTCGCACGCCGCTGTGGCTATACGGGATTTTCGCACTCTTCGCTCTCTCGCTCTCTAGTACCACCCTCCCTGCGCACCGTCTATATAACCTATTCTATTCTTCTTTCTCTTGTGTACGATCGACTCTGACTATATACGTGCGCTTTTGCACAATCGTTTTCTGCTCTCCTCTCGGCCTCGGGAGTATAGTGTGTATGTGTGTGTGTAAGGGAGAATTTCTGGACCGAAAATTCTCGTATACGCTGCTTTTTTTCTCTCTCTCTTCGTGCGCAGAGCCTCGAGATGTTTTTTGCGTGGCAAGTGGTACGAGAATTTATTCTAATTGCGCCAGAATTTTTCGGCGAGCGAATCAATTAGGTATTCCGGCGTACAATGCACGTTCGCGGGGAAGTATTTTTCAAGTGCTCTCGAGCGATGTACAAATCAAAGGGTTTTGTCTGAATTCTTTGAAAGTTTAATATGCCGTTTCATTTCAATAAAATTCGGGTGCAATTTGTAATGTCGTTTTATAGTATAAGAAATGGCTCTATATCTTCCGCATTTCAAGAATTTTATAAATTTTCATCTTTTGCAATTTCTTTACGTTGATAAAAAAAAGTAGTACATCAAAATTTTACTCAAGTGATATTTAGAAAAGAATGATAATGGATACCTGATTTTATATTCGTGGAAAAACTGCTTCAACCAGTTTTCAAAATATCTCTCTAGAACAAATATCCATCAGTTCGTAAAGCATAATAACAATAGAAAAACAAATGCTGCACTATAAAAAACACCATTTCAAATTGCAAAATAGGAATTTCGTGGAATTTCTCTACGATTCTCCTTTGTTGAACAATGTTGTACATTTGCCAAATTCAACGAATTTTTGTATGACGCAGCAAAAATATTTGGCTGTAGCTAACGGGATAACTGCAGGATCGCCAAGCGAAGGAAAAAAAAACACGAAAAGTAAAACAGCCGTATAAAGTTGCCTTTTCACCGCGTGCCATTCGGCTATCTAATGAATTTCTCTGTGATACATTACAAATCATCCGTGTGTATTTTCTAAAATTTCAGGGAAAAACTCAATTCAGCCCTACCAATAACACAGTGTTCCCCAAATGTTTGCGCTTAGAACAATAGAAGCCTTACTCTCGTCGTTCGAGTGCTTTATAGAGAAGAGCGCGGACTTTTCCAATAGGAAAATTAGAGAAAATATTTTTGCCGCCGATAGAGTTGGGTCGCGCGGGACGCGCTCGTGAGCAAAAAAAAGAGGCGTAAAAAAGCCTTTCCCTGTTCGGCGCGTCTGGCGTCTCGCACCCCCACACCACCTATATACATACATACACACACACACGCGGTAGAGAAGCGCGGCAGCAGTGGCTTTTCGGTCCCGGTGTAAATCTGTCGGATAAAACGGAGAACGGACCATTAAGTAATCCTATGGGAATAGGAGAGAACCGGGGGCGAGAGAGAGAGAGAGAGAGAGAGAGAGAGAGAGAGAGCCAGAGCCAGGGGAAGAGGCAGCAGCAGCGAATAGGAAAGAGCCGAAGGGGATAGAACGACGAAGCGCGCCGCCACTATTGCACGCCGTGCAGTCGGCTTGGAGGGGAAGGGAGATTTTGAACGGTGCAATTGATTGGCGCAGCGGCGAACGGCTATCCGAAGGCAACGACGCTTGATTAGAATGAAGCAACACGAAATCCCTCTCCGAGCCGCTAATGGTACGCCGCAACCTGTGTTTACTGTGATCTCTCGCTTGCCTGTATCTCGCGCTACGACGATTCTCTCATATATATATATGCTATACGTAACGTATACATATATGTGTGCAGCGAGTGACTCTAGAGCGCATGAGGGGGCCGCAGAGTTGCAGTATACGTATTCGTCATCTGCAATGCCAATGAAAAGGTCATCCAGAAGTGGCCCACACCGCTGAGAGAGAGAGAGAGAGAGAGGCAGAGAAGATCCCAACTCGATTCGACCGTACGATGTGCATGCGGATGAGTGTATGTGCTGCGAGGGATCGACTTTGTGGATTCACTCCTGGGAGTCCATATTTGCGTGCACTTATACGGCTATATATATACGAATGCCGGTGATCCTTGAAAAATGTCTCTAAATGGTGTAGCTTTGAGTTATTTCTCTGTGCCCGAACTGAATAATAAAAAAACTGCGCAATGACTTTTAAATAGTTGTTTGCTGTGTTGTTAAACTTTCACAATTATAGGTATAATAACATAATATCTTCGGGTTAATATTGAGTAATTAATATTAGAATATTGTAGAAGAAAATGTGCATACATAAAGGCAACCACCGACCAAAATGGTTTGGTAAAGCTGCAGCTTACGTAGGGGGTTAAACACCGTTATCGAGACTTCGCTGTTATTCTTATTTTATATACTAGCAAAATTCATGCGCGTTCCGCACGCTTAATTTTTGCATGCGGACCATTAATTCAATTCTAGCAAATACTTCAATATTATAAAATACTTTCCATTTTATGTGTCTTTTTTATGAATAATCTTTCTCACAAAATGTTAATGTCATACAAAACAATAGATTATGATGAGTTCTAATTTATGAGATTAGAAAATAATATTAAAACAGAAATTAGTTGAAAATAATATCCTTCAATATATAAACACTTAAAGAATTATGCACTAAATAATTTTAAATTTGGCGCCAAAATGAATATCTACCCGTAACCAATTAGATCGTTTCTTCGAATGATTCGACTTGGCAAGCTCGATTTAAAGTAGTCCGAAGAATGTAACTTCATCACAATTAATCGGAAACACGTTAATGTCATAAAGAAAGGCTTAAAAGTCGTTCATTAACGTCCAATTTTTTGTTCCATCAAGAGACCAACGACTTCATACCTTGATCATCCGTACTTCCATTATTAAATTTGTACCGGCGGCGTGGCCTTGCTCCACCTAGTAATCTGACGAGTTATTTCAGTCTATGAGACAGCGAGACACGGGGAAAGCCTACTACAGCGGAGCACCGGGACAGAGGAGATTCCTCTCTCTCTCTCTCTTCTCTCCGCATCTTCCAAGGCAAGCGCAAGAGAGAAAGAGAGAGAGAGAGAGAGTGAGAGCGTGAGAGCGGAGGGGACGAGGGCATTGCATCTCGATAACAATTATTTCCGTTATTAGAAATTTAATAAAGGAGACGAAGCCGAGTGAGAAGACAAGGGTGCCGAAGAGGTAGATCCTTTGAGTCTTTACAATGCCGGCGCGCTCGTTGCATGGTCATGGGCTAAACCGATCTGGCCATGATGGGGATCGAGGCGAAAGGCGCTGAAGTCTCTCGGCTGCAAAGAGATCAGCCATGAGTAAATGAGATGCAGGAAGCGAGAGAGATGCCAAAGGGGAGCAGGGAAGAAGAACTCACTCAAATGCCTTTTTGTGTCTTACCCTTCACTATCGTCGGCTAATAACTTGAGCCTGAATAGTTTGTAGCGGTACGTTATTCGACCCTTGCTAAATTCTTCCATGTATTGCGAAAATGTATTTTGTAAAAATTATTTCCAAAAGGAAAACTTGAAGAATTTCGCTTCATTGTTAAAAAAATTTGTTGTACTTAACGAACCATAAGTCATTATTTCTCTCAATAAGCAATGTAAAAAATATTCCGTATCTTCTTTTATCCAATTTTCAACAAAAATTACTATTTTTAATCAAGATAAAACAATTTTTCAAACATATATTAATGCTAGTCAAATATTAAATAATGCTGAATAACCGATAATTATTTAATTGAGTAGTCTACAATATTATATTGGCCTTGATTGCGTATTTTATACCTTATTCGTTGAATTTTCAATATTTTAATATTTTTCTGTAGTTCACAGACTTGTGCTTAATTGTGTAATGTTAAAATATTGAAAATTCAAGGAAAAAAGTACAAAACGGTAATAGTCGGTAACGATGCTACACCGGCTTCCTATCCCCTTAATATAAGAAGGTGTAAAGTCAATTATAATATTTATTAAATTCTCCGCTGAGAAAAATTAATATTTTATCGATCCAGAAGTAAATAATTCATTTTAATTGAAACAATACTTTGAATCAAATGAATTCCGAATACAGGTACACTTCATCTATAAATTATCTACCTTCTGGTGAAGTTTCAAGTAAATATTACAATAACACTAAGTTCTCTTTTGAAATAAGCGAATTTTTTCGGAATGGAAATTTTTGAAGCTGTCATTAAAATATTCACTTGAAGCTTCACCAGATGGTAGATAATTCATGGACAAAGTGCGTCTGCACGTTTGGAACTTACATAATTTTTTAAGTATTTATATAGTTATAACTGCTTTGCAATTTTCATCGGTGGAGTGTAATGAGAAAAAAAAACCAGTCGGTATAACACTCTAGTGATAATTGTAGAACTTTGACACCCCCTTAACTATAAATCATCAATGGTAATAACTAAATCTTGTCTTCGTTTACAAATCTCAGTTAATTTGTATACTTGATTATTTTTCAAAATGTTTTGATTTTTCTCGAAAGATTGTTATATTAGAATCTGTGATCGCACAAGATGCAATAGTTTATAAGTCCGAAGTCTGACTGAAGAGGAGGGTATATGTTGACAAGCCCTCGAAACGTCGCAAAATAGTAGTCAATAAAAGAAATTTTGCAGTATATATATTCCATGAATATTAATAGATTCATTTAAACATTGATTATTTTTCCTTTATATATTATCAATTTACAAAATAAACCTCAATAAGAAATTCCGTCCTATACTAGAAATAACCCCATTTCAAAGTCAACAGGTTAAATTAGCTGTTTCGGCTTTCGCGTACAATTAAATTGAATCCTTTCAATTTTTTAAGCACAAATAGACTTGGTTCGCTCTTCGGTCACAAAGGCTTGACGCAAAAAAGCGACAGTATTGATTTCTTTTCTTTTTCGGGGGGTGACTTAATTCTCTCGCAGGTTATACACTCTCGGCCGTGAGAGAGAGAGAGAGAGAGAGTGAGAGCCCGAGCGACCAATCGAATAAAGTCCCCCGAGATTTAAAAGTGGAGAGCGGATAGGTGGGGGGTGGGGGGTGGAGGTAACACAGTGAAGGCGCGCGCGATAGATTCATCTGTATTCCGCAGAGTAAAATCTCGAGATTATCTCTCTCTTGCGCGCGCACGAGTAGTAGTTAAGAGAGAGCGAGAGAGAAGCGCACGTGACGACGTCTTCGTATCCGCAGCGCTACTCGGTGATTTACAGCGAATTTTTCATTGAATTCGCGCCACGGGGGACAACTTGCGAAAGCAGCACACCAAGGAGAATTTTAATTCCTTCGTTAATTCTAAAAGGTTCCGATTCGCCAGAAAGAGAGACAGACATAGAGAGAGAGGACAGTGGCAATTGAATTCTCTCATCTTATTGATAAGAATCGCCCGTGATCTGAAAAACTAGCCGCAATAACGTTTGTCCAGTCGAAAAAGGGCACGGGATGGCATGTTTTACGTCCGTGTGGATATAGCATGGGGGGGGGGGGGGGTGAAAAAAGGGCGGCAAGAAAAAGAACGAGCCGACGCAAGTCACCGGCCGCACCGCAGTCCCATAAGACGGGAGCAATAGTCGGTCGAGCCTTGAGAAGAAGGGTATAAAGGTCGAAGCCGGAGAGGCTCGGGCGATTGATGGCCCCTCTTAATTTTTCCAATAATGGCGCTCTCATTGTTGATAGGGCGATCGGTTGTTTGTCTGGCGTGTGTACGCCAGCAGCTCAAGCCCCCCCAGTACTATATACGCTTAGGTGTATATAAGGCTATACGCGAGTTAGTTTTATACAAGGGTGCTGAAAACGATAAACAACACCGGACTAATCTTTATCGACTCTTTATTTCCTACACTCGATACGGGTAACCTTTATATCGGCTTGAATTTCTTTAAAAGAATACTTTTCTAGTTTAGTGCCTATGATATCCACTAGATATATCATAATCTCGCGCGTGTAAGATAAATTGTAACTTATTTAAATCCAAGTGCTTGGATTGATTTTCGCTTATAGCGGTGCGCGTATACGGCTTTTCTCTCCTTATGCTCGTCGAGCAAACACTTTGCGCACTGCACACCGGCAAACGTGCGGTTTGAGCTTACTGCGAATTACTCTCTCTGCCAGCGCTCGCCCTCCAAGCCGCCATGGGCTTCTGTCTCTGTCTCTCTGGCCCTTGCGGCATACACAATCAAATGCGTAGAGTATTCAAGCCACTAAAGCCCGTCGTCCTGGCGGTGGTTCTGCTGCTGCTACTGCTATACTGCAATCTTGCTACCTTCTCTCTCCCTCTCTCTCTCTTGCGTACGCTTTCATTCTCGCAAACACGTCGTCTGGTATATATATATATATATACGTACACGCGCATATAATAATCCTCTTACACGACAATGTTGCGACTTTATTAAGCATTCAGCGTTTGGATTTAGCTTGAATTGCCGAGGAAATAGACTGGCGCAGACGCGTCGTTGCTTAGCCGTAAGATTTACTTACTCCGACTTGCAGGACGAGTGATGGGGGTGTAAGATTGTGCGTGAGAGAGAGAGAGAGAGAGAGGACGTACAAAGCCGAGGTTGGCAAGGTCGTCTACGTACCACGCAAGCTCTGTATTTTAATCAGTATAGCGAAGAAAAATATTACTACTACTTAAATAGAGGGATGAAGAGAAATTGCAAGATGCCTGGGG
>UELV01174731.1:0-15086 GCA_900490015.1 Megastigmus stigmatizans | reverse complement strand
AATCATAATATTCTTAGAATATTTATGTTTTTTTTTTTATAAATTATAATTATTTTCAAAGTATTAAACAAAAAATTTTTTATATTTAGGTGGATCTTGAAGTTAACGGAAATGTAATTGCAAGCTGAAATGGCAATCCACTTTTAACACCATTCAGTGAAAATCTCACAGCTGATACTTACGCAACACTCGCGGCAGCCTCACAGCTAGATTTGGGAACTGGGCGATTAGTTTTCAAATACTTACCGCTATTTTAATCATTAGGATAACTGCGAAGAGTCGCGTTCGCGATCGAATAACTCAACACGTGCAAAATACATAACCTTTTGTTACCCAGTTCACTAATTAAACAGTGAAAAACTAAAAGGCACTGAATCAATCAGTGAATACAAAACAGTATTAGAAATCGATGGAATTTTCACTAATGTTTCAGTGAAAATAACGTTTTCATGACAAAACAGTGAAATTTTTCACTAATCCACATGTGAAAAATATGTTCACTACCCAAATCAGTGATTTTTTCACTGTTTCTAATTTATAGAGTACAGCCTATGTGGCTGCATGCACGTTCAATGAAGGTGCTGGTGACCTTTATGTATGATATGGGAATCGCCGCTGGACCGAGTGCACACGAATATGTAAGGATGCAGTACAGTTCTCGTATAGCCAGGGCCGAAAAAGAAGCTCAGCAGCAGAGTAAAGAAGACAGAATAGCACGTAGACTTGGAAGAAAAGAAACCCTAGACAACAAAGCTACTGCAGAGACTGTACTTTATGGAGCTGAAATCGATGATACAGAGTAAATTAAAAAAATAAATTTTTTTCTTCACTTTTTCAGAGTTTAAAACTTTAAATGCATTTTTCTCGAAACCACGTTTTAAAAGTCCGATCCCATCGACATACAAAAACTACTGGACCGATTCTTTTCAAATTTTGTACGCACTTACTACATATAAAAAATCTCCCGCCAATTGTTTTTTAGTTTTTTTTTAACATTAAGGTAGTTTTATACCTACAAAATGGCGTAATTTTTCGTGAAAAATCACTATTTTGACTTCAAACGACCACCAAAAATTTCAAAATGAAAAAAAAAACTAAAACTAATCGTTGGGAGGAAGAAAAACTTGTGTTTTAATAAAAAAAATTTGAGTTTTTGATTTCAGATAATTCTACGCTGAGATACCGCGGGTACCGCAAATCATCTTTTTTAAAAGGTGTCCTCACAAATGTTCCATCACCGGCTTATTTCTCAATATTTTTCTACAAGAAAATTGTAAAACGTTGTTTGAATGATGCTTTATAACATTCAAAACATTTAAATATATTTACTTTAATCATATCTCTAAAAAACATTTGTAAAAAAAGTGTTTTTTTTTAACCCGTTATCCCCTACCGCCCCTTAATGAAAACCAAATTTGGCATTAATCTGCTGACTTTTTTAAATTTTAACTATTTCGAGGTTTTAGTCGCCACCTTGGAACCACCATGTTGGATTTCACCAGCTTACCTAACCAATTTTTTGGAGACGTCAAATACCAACAATTTGAACACAAAACGAATCGAATCGCACGACAATTTTTTTTCTAACAAGTTTTTTGATTCGAACTCTCTAATCTTCTCTGGTTACCGTCCGCCATTTTGAGCGGCCATTTTGAAATTGTCCAAAAGACCGCACGAACCCATAAAGGAGGATCAATAACGAACATTTTAAGCCCAAGGTCACTAAAATCAACCAACATGAATTTTGGGCGGAGCTTTGTTCCGTTTGATAAAGAACGTCCCATATATATATGGGACGTTTCTCAATTAATTTTACTAACTTTTTTTTTAACGTTTTGAACGTTACTCTAATCTATTGTTTCTTTAAATTACTACATGTTTTGCCGTTTATGCTGCCAAATAAATAATAATAATAAAAAATTGAAAGACAGCTACCGTTCAAACAATTACAATGGGAGAAATGCTAAGGACAATGAACAATAGTTATTCCTTGTTTTTTATAAAGGAATGACAAATATTGCAAAAAGCACTTTTTTATGCATTTGTTACTATAATATGTGAGCATTACATTGAAATATAATTATACAATTATATTACACTTCCGCACCTTTCATATTTAATTTTTATTTTATTGCAGTAATAACATGCATTATTTATTGAAATAGAATTGAATACACACAGACCTAGTGGACTGTGGCCAGAAATGGCTAAAGTGAAAGTCGTGAAACACAAGACAAAGTGAGTGCCTCCTTTTTTTCAAGCTTTCTAGTTAAAAGTTGAGCATACATAAAGCACTCGTCAAACAATCGACAGTACAGCAGCTGGCAGGAAAGGTACATGCGCGTTGCTCGTACGCAAGCCGTTTGCTCTCCGCAGCCAGTGCTACATGCACACACTTCCGCCGCTCCGCTCTCTATTTTTCCAAGTTGCGAATCACGTATAATAGACGCTAATGAAGCAAAAGCATTTCACTGCATAAAGCGTGCTCGGAGCGGAAGATCTCTCTATAGATGCATGTAAGTATATGTAAGATTGTTTGCTGCTATTGCTGCGATGCAGGACTGCGAGCGTGAAGTGAGTGGAATATAAGGTACAGAGGTGCAATATCGTACCGCTTACTCTCGCCACTTTGCCTTTCACACCTCCACGCGCCAATGAAAGCGTATAATCGGATAAGTGCACCGCGTGTGCCTGTCAAGCACACAAAAGCTGGCCTCGCTGCAAGACGAGGGAGGACAGGAGTAGTTTGTAGGCCACAGGACCGAGATCCCCTCCGATTAACAGAATATACCAGCGCTGAATTCGAAAGCCCCGACATCATCCGTGTTGCTCGTTTTGAAAAGAAAAGTCTTGACTACTAATGTTGCAGTTGTTTTCCTTTTTGCACTTCTCTGCGTTCCGCAACTTAACGACAGCTGATAGATCATTGATTGATAATTGTGTGCAATATTTTATTTGAATTTTGCGATACATTAAACTTTTGTTAAGTATTTGTAAATAAATATATACCTATTTATCTATCTATCTGAGGTTTTCTGCATCGCAGCCATTTCGTATGGAAGTAACACTAACAAAGTGTATGTTGTACTCATCTTGGTTTTCTATAATGCGTGAGTAGGGTTATAGCTAGGGTTTATGTCGTTTCCTGTGTACAAAGATGTATTAACCAATCTTATGATTTTTACAGCCATCCACGAAAACCGAGAAATAAGCGTGAGGAAAACGTTTCGCCGGATATAACCACTATTCTTTCTTGATTGATTTTTCTTGCTTGATTTGCCAATAGATATTGTATTTTTACGACATTTAATTTAGTTCGCTCATTCTTATATGTCATTCACTATCCGAAATATTAAGAAGGCACTTATTAGTGAAGCATTATTGGGATACTTTGATTTCAAGTTTAATTAGAGTTTCGGTTTTTAATATTCAAAAAAAAAGGATAGTAGACTCACTGATAGTTGTTTTTATCATTTGAAATTCATCAGGTGCGCGCACTGCTGCACTGTCACAGATTTGAATTTAACATCATCATCACTTTCCTGTTTTGTTGGTGTTGCATCTAAATTGTAGTGCATAGCGACCTATTACTTTTCTCTTGACACAAAAAGACCTCCGCTACCTAAACTAATAGTTAACCAATTTTTAATTGCAGTTGAACTCTGCCGTAATTGTTTAAAGAATCCGTGAAAAAAGAGAAAAAATTTCTTTGATTTGAAGAAAGCATCATTTCAGGCGGATAAGAAAACATTTTGTTGAATCAAGAAGAAAAAGGTAATTGTTTGATGAAATATTAATTGTTCACGACAATGAAAATGTTGTTTTTATAGCAATATTTACTTTAACTTAGCAAATTATCAGCATAGTAACTAAATATTTCATCAAATTAATAACTTTATTTTCTTGATTTAACAAAATATCTTATCATCTGCCCACAATGAAACTTGTTTTGATTCAAAGAGATTTTTTTCTCAGTGCGATGCAAAAATTTAGAGATAAATGGATTATAGAGTAATATGCATGAAGAAGTTTTGATAACACCATCATCATTAAACGTGTATAGGTGTATATGTGTATATAGGATTCTTAGGTAAAAGTTGTTTGATTTATTCTCTCAAATTAAAATTTCCATTAATATAAATCTAAAGACAAATATGTTCTTAAAAATTGAATTAAGCTTAAATATATTATTATTTTAATTTAAAACTGAAGTAATGTTTTTACCATATGAAACAACACAAACATATATATTCATATACCGGCGGGAGCGGGGCGATTCCGACTACTTTGAATTGAAACATGGATAATTTTTATTTCAGTACATAGATACTTCTATTATAATAATGAATACAATTGAATTAAGTTAAAGTACGTTATTAGAATACTTTTTTTTTAATTTTAACAAGAAAGTGGAAGCCGATAAATACTACGACTTTGAAGGGTGCATCGTTGACACGCATTTTATTACTTAACTTCTATTTAATGAGGATGTTCTATTATTTTTCTTAATAGTTTTTTATACGTGGCAAATAGTATAAACTTCAGTCCCATTATATACTCAGCCTTATGAAAACGCTATTTTTTTCTATACTGGCTTGGATAGTGTATGAGCTGCAATGTTTTTTTTATTTATAAGTGCTTAGCTCAGCCAAATAATGAAATATTACTTACATCGAATTAAAGCGACAAATTCCTAGCCCTGTACCATCGGCCCGTGACTCCAGCAATGCCATTTTCTAGCGAGTGATCTTTTAACTATCAGTGCATTGATTCATTCGCTTCCTAGTCGTGGCAAAAAAGGATGTCACGGATAATTCATGGCAAATTCTCCGATAGTTTTTTTTGCCTTTGGTAAAAGTTATTTTGCCAACTTCAGAGACGTAAAAGTCTAGGTGGAATTCCAGATGAAATTTCAGCTCTTATTTTTTTGCGACTAATTACGAAAATTTAAAGTTTACATAGGTTTGGTGTTTCCATGTGAATGATAACATCCAAACTGGGGAGATAAGCATTGATATTCAAATTTTTTCATGTAATTAATCAAACTAATGTACTCGCTCGCTGACGCTCGCTCGGTTGATACATCTTATAGATGTAGGATCAGAATATTATAAGGCCAACATTTATAAGCTCCAACCTTCTAGACCTGAGAATGTGTGTACGGACGGAAAATTTTAGTTTTATTTTTTTTAATATAATAGAAGGAATTAAAAATTTGATTATTAAAGCTTAATTCTACTGTTTGGGTTTAAACGCTCCCTCGGAAGATTGTACTTATCACGATTAATGAGCAATCTTTATTATATTTCTTCAATTGAAAATGCCGGCAAGGTAGGCTCAGTTCCGCTTCAATTCCGGTCAATTTCGGTTCGGTTCTGGTCAATTTTGATTTGTTCCAGTTCGGTTCCGGCCAGTTCTGGTTCAGTTCCGGTCAGTTCAAGTCCACTTCTGATCAGTTCCGATCTGTTCCAGTTTTGTTCTGGTCAGTTCCGGTTCAGTTCCGGTCAATTCCGGTTCAGTTCAAGTCAGTTCCGGTTCGGTTCAGTTCCGGTCAGGGCCGGTTCAGTTCCGGTTGCATCCTGTTGGTAGGTTGAATGTGGACGGACGGACGGACGGACAATGCTTTTATTATTTTAATGTATAAGAAGAAAGAAGATATTAAAAATTTCATTATTAACCCTTTGCGGTATGGTGGTATCCCTCAGAAACCACCTATTTCGGTACAATTTTTTGCGATTTCAGAGTAGTTTTTATTCGATTTAAATTTCGTTTTTTATAGTTTCTTGATCAGAGGATGATACGAAATTGAAATTTATGTTTAAAGATTCTAAAATTTTCTATAATTTGTTAATATTTATAAACAAAGTCAAAAAAACAGCCTGCTTTGTAAAAAAAATCATTTATGACGGAACTTTTAGTCATATCCTTACGAAAATTGGTATACAGGGGCTTTCGAGGTCGCCGATTACGAATCTGAATTTAGATTTTGAAAATTCAAAATGACGGTTCCAAGATGTCGGTCAAAATGTTAAATTTTTTAAAAAAATTTTTACATACGCCATATAGGATCCGCCATTTTGAATTTTGAAAATCTGACTTTAGATTCGTGATCAGAGACCCCGAAAACCCCTTAAGGTACATATAACTGTAAAATTTGTTGGATAGAAAATTGTGTGCAGCAAAGGGTTAAAGGGAATCCGTACTGATCTTCTATACCAACTAGTAAGCAAAAATGTTTTCATAACTTTTTTGTTTTATACTGCATAGAATGAGCTAAAAATTTGTCAGAACACTCAAAATACGCTAAAAATAGCGCTCTGATGAGAAAATTGTGAAAATGTGAAAAAGGAAAATAAAAGTTTTACTAATCTTTTGGCTCTCCCACTAAACAAAATCGCTTTAAATTTTGTTTTCATTCTTAAAATCCATTCATAAATAGCGCTCTGGTCAAGAAATTTGTAAACTCGAACAAAAATCAAAAAGTTTTACTGAAGTTTTGATCAGTGAAGATTTTGAAATGTCGTCTGTTTCTAGTCGACGTGTACTTATATTATCGTCATTTACAAAGATTTACGTTAGTCTTTCGTTGGAATCGGTTGGACCTGTAGGTTACGCCAAAGACAAATTTTTGAAACTGACACAACATAAGATAAAATGGGCATAGAGGCTTCTACTAGAGCTCATTTTGTCAGGAATCCAATATACTTTTAGAATATTATGTGAAAATTTTACTAATTATTATAATTTTTTTGTTTTAGGTGAATGAACATAAAAAAATTTATAGGTGTATACCCCCTTTAGACGTCAGAGTATTTATAGGGTAGAGTAGAGTATTAACAGTCATAAGGGGAAGCCGGGCGACTCTGTTTTACCAATAGTATATACGGAGAAAAGAAACGTTAGAGCTACGTGAGTTCTCTTTGAAGCTGTTACCTGATGCTTCTGATCTTAGCATTATTGAAAACTTACGTAGTTTCTATGTAAGTGCTCAATTACACTTACAGTAGAAGCCTCGCGCGATTGAAAAGGATTTTTTTAACTTTAACTCGAAATTACAGAAAAATATTCTTGAATACATGTATAAACTTATGCAATGTGTTAAAATTAAAAAAAAAAAAATTGTTATAGGACTAAAAAATAGGAAACAAAATCCCGTTTTTAATGTTGTACATTTTTTTCTTTCAAATGAAAAAGCGTGTTATGAATTCTCGAGTTTCAAAATTTTTAATTCACAATATTATATAGTAAGGGCTAAAGAAGGCTTCGGTAAAGTTTCAAGTTAAAATTTTCAATAGATCAAAAGATATGAGTGTTTTTGGCCACCATCAGTATTAGGAGTTGCTTGTGTATTTATAATAAAAATATTAGGCTACTTGAACCCAATTCTTACAACTGATAAGAATAAGTAAAATTTAATTTGACCGCCGATCTCTTAATATATTTTACAAAATGTTTGAAACCGATTTTGAGGTGGACTCACCAAATTTTGAATTCATCTTGCCACTATCCATTTAGTTGTTCACTTTGACAGCAAGTGGCACTGAGGTGAATAGACGCATGATACACAAAGTAACTTTTAAACTTTTTCCGACTTTTCACACTTTCTTCTATTGAGCCCAATTCTATAGTGACTTTCTATAGTTTCTAACAAGTTCTACCTATGGCTTCCCCTTATGTTATGACTGATGTATCTTTTCATTTATAGCAGTTTTATTTGATTCTAAAGCATTATTTTATTATTTTATAACTTCTACTATCAATAGGTCCAAGAAAAAATTAGTTGAAAATATATTTTACTTTATTTGAGGCTGAAATTAAAAAATTGAAAATGACCAGAATTACCCTCAGTGTTAAGATAATTCCGATCAAAACTTATTTATTAAAGAAAAAAAGAATAATCACTTCTAGAATGATTCTCAAGCTTTAAATACTTTGTGATCAATATTATCGATACGTAAATTTAATAATCCTAGTTTTATTTTTTGAAGGTACCGTCAGTTTAATAATATAATTAACTTGTTATCAATAATCCACTGCGCATTGACACTTAACAATTAAACAAAATAAATTTGTATGCTTTTGCGTAGTACATTCACTACAAGATCAACCTACCAGACCTCAAGGAATTCACGCTTTGTATGTGGAAGAGATTCACAAATCACACCAACAATCATCCGCTCTTCTCATATGCAGGTAAGCACATATGTTTTGATTTAGCGCCGCTGTACAAGCATGTTTGACACAACCTATTAACGATCTATTATACTTTCTTATAAAGGGTATAGTTAAATAACCACTTTAAAATTGCCTGAGAGCGTTTTTGGTCCGGCATAGCCATATTATTTTAAGCATATAAATAATTGAATTTTCATCCGCATGGTAACACCTAATATGGTCACCAAATCTACGTGAACTTCAATTTTTGGTAATTATTTACAAAAAACAGGTTCTGGATATCCACCTGGAATTCCAGGCGGGAACCATTTCCTTACCATTTCCAATTGTAACTGATCACGTAAATAATATAACAAAGGTTGTGCTGAATTTTTGCAAAATTAACGTTGAAATCTCCATTTAAGATAAATGGTACGTTACACAAATTTTGAAAAGATGCAGAGCCTTCTTTAGTATAAAAATGTAGTATTTTACGTATAAATTGCGGGTGCATGTCTCATTTTCGTACGGATGCTATATTAACCCGTCAATGCCAAAGAATGCAGAATTGTACCTATTATTTCAAACGTTGTAAATGACATAGAATTCATTATAAACTTATGGCAAAAATACCGCTCTTACTATCTGCGAAGTCGCTCTTTCGATTGGCAAGGTCAAAATTGCATTTAGATGGTGCTGAAGTACCGATATGGCTGATTTGAAATAAAAAAATTGACGAAAGATTCAGAGACATCTGAATTTGTGATTTTTTTCGGGTTAAAAATGCAATTGAAATTATCCAAAATATCAACCAAGGATGCACAAAATAGCTGAACTTTACGCTAAAGCTTTTCCCCGACTTGAAAAAGACCTAACCTCTCTCTATTTACCATATATTCACAAAAATAACCTGTGATGATGAAAATGTGGAGAAAATTGATAGAACATCTAATTACATCCGTTCAATATTCTTCAAGAGACGTACATGGAGGTTTCTGAGCTCGCTGATTACGAATTCATCATCATATTTTCAAAATCGAGGATGCGAATCAAATTTTCTCATTTTTTACTTTAATATGATCCTACTTTTAGTGTAACCCGGAGACAACCACGAGGACGTGGTAAAAGACTCTTGCCTCTCACTATTCGGGGTGCTTGATTATAGTAAGTCCCCTTGCCTGTCACTGCTCGGGTTGCTTGATTATAGTGAGTCCCTTTGCCTCTAACTGTTAAGCAATTTAGGAGTGTTTTTTTTTTTGTATGCATTGTCCACAATAATATAAATCACATCCTTCACAAAGAAGATATGTTCTCACTGAACATTTAAAACAGCATTTCTATTTTCTTTTGTCGAAATTTTTTGTAGTCAGAAGGGTACATCTGATATTTACGAATATAACTTTTAGTTATCATAATCACAAATTCTTTTGAACCTACCTTACTTTTACCTTCCCCACATGCATTGAAAATCACAACCGAATTGACTATAGCTGCTTGAATGAGTCTCATGAATACTACCATCGTCTACTTTTTCGAACGGATACTTGGTATTACATTGTTACAATGTCCATCATGTAAATCAATTCCGTCCATGTACCGACTATAAAGATGAAACGTTTGCGGGAATGGTATATCAATTCCATATTTTGCTTCTGAACTGGACCGTCTTGAATCTAGCATTGGAGTCACACCTGCAACTGTGGAGACTATCGATACCAGTTTTGAATCATTGCAGTGATATAATTTATTCCACTGTTTTTATCATGTTTTACCACATAACTTCCCCGAGGTAACTTTTTACTGATAGGGTTCATTTCAGTTACTGAATTTTCTCTGATTGTTCCCGTGCATTTTAATCTGAGTTTATATAAAGGTACCATTAGATGCCAGTTAGTAAAATAGTTATAAAAGTATAAATGAAACTCAGGAATCCTACCTGTAGCTGTCTTTTCAAAAAATAGTTTCTTTCTAGCCTTTTTTTGGATTCGCGTCCGCCATTTTTTATCCTTCATCTTGAATTTTGAAAATTTGACGATGGATTCGTAATCGGCGACCTCAAAAACCTTCGTCTATGTCTCTTGAAGAATATTGAATAGATAAAATTATATGTTCTATCAATTTTTTCCACATTTTCAACATCGCAGGTTATTTTGGTGAATATATGGTAAATTGAGAGAGGTTAGATCTTTTTCAAGTCGGGGAAAAATTTTATCGTAAAGTTGAGCTATTTTGTACACCCTTGGTTGATGTTTTGCATAATTTCAAGTGCATTTTTAACCTAAAAAAAATCACAAATTCTTAACTCTAAAAAATCGCTATTTCTATGCTATTCATAACGTTTCAAATAACAGGCGAAATTCTGCATTCTTCGGCGTTAACGATTTAAAGCTGGAGGAGACCTACAACATACGCTGACCTATCCTTATCGACGTCACTGTCAGGAGAGGTAATGCCCTTATAGCAGAGCGTAACCGCCATGTATCGCACTCGTTGAGAGTACAGCGTTAAATTCAGTCCTATGCGAAAACAGCGTTTGAAGTTTTATTTGCTTAAGTAGATAAGCAAAGAGGCTTCTGCCTCGCTTCCCCGAGGGTTCTGCCCCAGTTCTCCCCAGGATGTAGCGTTCTCCTCTCTCTCCTGCAAGTTCACTAGCCAAGATCTAGTTGACCTGGCCTGGTATTCTGGAAGGTTCTACGCTGAAGTAGTTGACCGCGGGTGCTTAGCTAAATCCCCGTGGGTGGCTAGCTAGTTTGTCACGGGTGCTTAGCTAAATCCCCGCGGGTGGTCAGCTAGTTCCCCGCCGGTATATAGCTAAATTTCCGCGGGTGCTAACCTAAATCCTCGCGGGAAAATATTTAATCACCGCGGGAATATAAACTTATTCACGGCCCACGCGGAAATCAGCCGATTCACCCGCGTAGGCCGGCGCCGCCGCCGACGAAATTTGCAAACCTGCAGGGTTTTCTACTTTATTATGAGTATGTGTGTGCTTTTATATCTCTCTGTTACTTCACATAGAGAAAATAGTGTACAGACGCGTTGACAGTTTTCTATAGACACGCAAAAAGTATCGAATTGAGAAAAAAGGCTCATTTATCAGGCAACCTCTTTCTCTCTCTCCCTCTCTCCCTAGCTGTGTGAACACACTGCCTGCACCAAGTTTTGGGCCGAGGCGGGGTCTTGCTCCTCATCTCTTAAGGGAAAACATGCTATGTTCTCGGGGGAGGTTCGCAACACAGTCTTATCAATCTACTTTAACGATAAGTTCTAATGTGACAGCATACGAAGGATATGAAGTATAAAGATGGGTATAAAAATGAATAGAACATCAGATAAGTAATTGCGTTAAATTTATTTTTCACAAATTCAATATATTCTTTTAAACGTACAGGCTCGATGATACATTTTGTTCTTTCTATTCGCATTCTGAAACGTTCTCGGTCGCGCACTGCCTGCTTCCTCTCCCCTCGACGAGCAGCGCGAATCGCATAATTCCAAACATACATTACGCGAATAGTGGGTTCTTCCTTACAACTTACACTCTTCATTTTAATTGCTTAACACCAGCTTCTGCAATAATTTCTTATTTAATATGCATTGAGTTCAGTTTCTTGCTAGTGAAAGTGGTAATCTGCTTCCAAGATTGTGTTCTCAACAAGGGAGAAGTGATTCCGTAGTGCATAAACGGATGCATCATGACTGAATTTATTGGCTCACGTAGTAAAATGTACAGCATAAGGGTGCAGGGTCAAGATGAAGTGAAAAAAGTTAAAGGTGTGAAAATCGGAGTCGTTAAAAATGAAATAAAATTTGATGATTTTATGGACTGCCTACGAAACATGACAACACAATCCAGACAACAGTGTATTATCCGTTCGCGAATGCATAATGTGTTTACTGAGAGACAAACAAAAATAGCACTAAGTCCTCACGATGGCAAAAGGTGTTTATTACCAGGTAAAACAAAACTCTACCTTGGGGACATTATAAAACTTTGCAAATCAATATACTATCTATGTATATTTCTATGTGATATAGGATAATAAATATTCTTTTGTATATTTCCATAAATAGTTTACTTATTCATTTAATCCTTACAAATCTTCCTTACTTATCCAACTATTATGTGAACTATCAAATACTAACCATTTTACATACATCTTATCTCCTCGTTTTTTCAGAACTTTCTCTACAAGGTAAACATCTGGATATTTTGCTTTTAAAAGTTCTTGCTTGTAGAAACGCACGCACGGGGATTTAGCTAAGCACCCGCGGTCAACTACTTCAGCGTAGAAACTTCCAGAATACCTGGCAAGGTCGACTAGATCTTGGCTGGTGAACTTGCAGGAGAGAGAGGGGGGAACGCTGCCTCCTGGGGAGAACTGGGGCAGAACCCTCGAGAAAGTGAGGCAGAAACCTCTTTGCTTATCTACTTGCTTATATCTCGAAGACGGTTTAGTCTGCGACAAAATGGTTTGCATCAAAAAAAAAAAACATAAATTTTGTATCGGAAACTATTTTTTACTCAATTCGGATGAGTGCAAAATTCCAAAATAATTAAGGAAATAAACGATGTGGCAGCGAGAGTGGCCGAGGGGAAGGGGGAGAGACGGCGTTTATTTCTGTTCGATTAATTCTCTTGGATCTTTTATTTTCAATGCCAAATTTTACGCTCTTTCATTTGGAGCAAACAATTTTGTCGTAGTCTAAGCCATTTTCGAAGCTTAAGCAAATAAAACTTTCAAATGCTGTTTACGCATAAAATCCCTGGACCCAGGAAGCTGCAAATTTCAAAATCGTTTCCTTTTACCTCGATTTACCTAATCACCAAAATGCAGCCAAGTAGATTTCAGAGCTATTTTGATTGGACTATAAACTCGCTCGCGCAGAAGCTATTGAATCGTAGAGAGGGGAAAATTCTTACACATTCTCGCTAGAATTCCTAAGCGATGACCTCACAGTCGACCGATTCACTCCCGTGTAAAGATATTGTGTAGGGCGCGCCATAAGAAGTGTCACTTCAAAAAATATGCATAAATTATGTAGTTTTTTTTCTAAAAAATGCAATTTTTAAAATACTAAATGTTTCTTCGCACCTGATGGTCGTGGTCAGCGTCTATAGTCATTATAAATAGACGTGTATACATGCGTAATTAGGATACATACCTATGTGCAGTATATGTGTACAAACTCGCACGATGTACGCATACAAAACAAGTGATTTTTATTTTTTGCTTTTAGGCTTTCTAGATTTATTAATTTTATGAGTGCGATAAGGTCCCAATATCTGGCCACTTAGTAATGTACGTAGACATTACTTGATATATAATTATTAAACATACTTATCTCGCTAAAAAGTTTTCAACACAATCTTGGTTCGCTTAAAAAATATTAATACAATTACTACTTTTGTTGAAATTTTTATACGTAGCAAGAGTATACATATATATATATATAATACCATGTACGAAAATCTAGCCTGCAATGTTGTGTTTTACCTGTGTTATTGTTTTGGTATCCTCACTTCCGAATTTGTAATGGTGAATAGTACTTAGTCAACCATTTTTGATTAAAAAACATATATATTTTTACAAAAATGAAAAGTGATCAAAATTAGTTGTTTATATCCTTAATATAAAAATCGTCTTTCTTAGCTGTTTATTGGCTTTAGAGTCGGAACCTCGTCGTACATCCGACAGTGCCACTAAAAAACAACAAGCTTTGTCTGTTAGAGTTAAATTATACTTGATATAAGCTAACATTTCAGTTTATGGCCAGGTACTGGGCACCGGTCCGTCGGATAGGAATTTATGAAAGATGAAAGTCGACTAAAAACTGATTAAAATAATTTAGTCTATTCAGAAGCATAAAGTACCACAAAACGGCGGCAGTTTAAAAACTATTTTAAAAAATATTTCAATATCAAGATTCGATAGGAAATTTTAAGAATTGCACATTATATGTAATTTTACTGATATCGCAAAAAAACGTCAAATTATATTCTAAGAACAACAACATACTCAAATTGAAAAAAGATCGGTGATTCGGGCATACTGACCGTTCGATTTGAGATGGATTCGGTCACCTAAAACTAAGCAGAATTTATTTATTACTTACTTTTGTTTTAAAATTTATATACATATATCAAACATATAGGTAGGTTATTATTTATTAAAAATAAATATTCTAATAATTTAATAAATATGTATAGTAATTTTTTGTCGTTGAAAAAGCGCAAATTCTAATATTGTTGATTTAACAACGAATCTTCGTAGAATGGAAGACGGAACAAATTCATGTAAATTGATGAAATGGTTGACTCAAAGTAGAACATACAAATGTAAATAAAAAAAATGTTTTTCTTGGTTTTTAACTTTATATTTCGTTGAAGTTATTAAACCGTATATTTCTTTGAAGTTATTATACTTACTTATTTCCGATGGTGCTTTGGAGAATTTTTTATCCTAATGGAACTTACATTTTACAAATTTTCTATACTCACAACGGAAGGTGTTTTTTTTAAATCATTTTTCGAAAACGAATGAACAGAATAATTTTAAAAAATTCATTGCTACTGGCAACATGCCAAAGTATATTTCCTAAAATATTTAAATTAATTTATTCATTTCGTAAAAGTGCGTAAATCGATTTGAAAATTTGTAATCTGGTTTTATTTTAAACCATTAACGACTGAGAATCGTATTTTTTTTCATCATGTTTAAGGCAAATTCTCTTCATTAAAAAACGAAAATTTTCAAATGAAAAATATGGTCTCCCGTACTTTGCAGTGTGCTCTTTCAGAATCTGGGGTTAAAATTGCGATTTTTCCACTAAAAAAAATATGGACGCTTTTAAACAAAAAAAAAAAAACGAAAAATCGAAGACATTTTTTTTCATGATTTTTTTTCTCATAGAAAACGCCGAATGACCCC
>UELV01174730.1:24844-65616 GCA_900490015.1 Megastigmus stigmatizans | reverse complement strand
ATTTTTAAATTGTTTAAAATAATTTTTAATTAATTTTTTATAAATTTTATGTAATTTAAATAATATAGTTTCCATTCAAAAAGATACTTCACTTTAATAGTAATTTTTAAGTATTATAATTTTGAATGAAAGACAGGAATTTCCTTATCTGTTCATTCACTGGTCTAGTTACCCTATCTGCAGCTACACTACAATGCCGATATTAGGCGGTCCCGCGGTCACGACTCACGTATATACGCTAGCTCCCCCATTTGCCAGGTTGCTAAGCTTTGCGGGAAGCCGCGAAAATACAAAAGATAGTAGATACCTACTGACTATACTGTGCAGAAGTACAGAAGACCGTTGAAGCTGACTGTCGGAGACGGACTGCTCACTACAGAGTCATCTGGGCTTTGATAAGTGATAAGTAGATTTAATTTAGTGACTAAGTATCTGTTCTGGAAGATTTCATTGTTTTGATAATATTTATTATTATTATTTATTGACCTTTTGTCGTGTTCGCATGCAATTTGTCAGAAATGGAATATCGTTTGTAATATTAATTTAATTAACAGCTACCTATTCTCAATTTTATTCGATGACTCAAGACTTGTCTGGCAATCTTGTACCTTGTAAATTTTAGTTTAATTTATTTGTTAATTATTTTTTTTTATTTGCTAAAATACCTTGGACCGTTCTTTTGCTTATTATATTTTTAAAAATGTGATATACTTTATAAATCTTATAAAATTATAACATGGTAAATGATTTATAAATCTTTATTGAAAATATTTAAGAGATTATCATCGCAAATTAGCAGGTGCACTTAATACGGGTGGTATTTGTTACCCTCATCACTTCGTTCAAATACCAAATGATGATTTCCAAGTGTCAGAGACACCTGCTTTTCGCACTTGTATCGAAAATAACTAATTTTTTTATTATTTTATGTTACATTTTTTGTGAGTGTAAAAAAGAAGAATAATATTTAATAAATAATTATTTTTGACGAATTATGTTCACGAATGCATATTGCACACAAATAGTATATACATTTAAACTTTCTTAAACGAGATGATCTAAGCTATTATTATATTAATATATATATACACTATGTTACAAATAAATATGTATGTTTTGAAAGTTAATGTAAGAAGCGCAACTTTTATATATATGTAAACCTTTATAATATTGAAGTTATATATTTAAAAATCCAAGAAACATATATGTTAGTCAAAACAAAATTTCTCAACAATTCAGAAAAATCAAGTCACATTAAAATTTTAAGAAATATAAATCAATTGGAAAGCAATCGGATTAAGAATACAACTCCAGCTTGTGAGCTCCATTATGCGAATGGCTGTCCCCAAAAATCCTACGGCCCTGCGAGGCTGGAAGTCCAACCGCAGTAACAAGTGGGTATAAAACCACACGCCACACACCACACATAGGCGAAGGCACGTAGCTTATACGTGGTGCAAGAAGTCAAAAGGCTCACGTCGCTCAATCGGCTTGTACACAAAACGAGCGAGAGTCAAGCCGAGCCCATGGGTATACGGTACCTGCATATAAAACGCACGCGGTGGGGGAAAAACACTGTAGTAGCACGTAACTTACATCAGGCGCGCACATATACAGCTGATATATCCAACTCTATGGTGATTGGTGGTGTAATAAAAGCACACATAAGCACATGTGTGTGTATATATATATATACATATACACATACTGTGAGTGTGAGTATACGTGCGCGTTTTCTCTGAGTTCTCCTCTCTTAAACATTAAGAAATATTACTTATGTCGACTGTACTCTACTATAAACTGACAAAGATTTTTCTATTGGTCTTACAGTCTAATC
Organism: Megastigmus stigmatizans; assembly: GCA_900490015.1. Lineage (NCBI taxonomy): Eukaryota > Metazoa > Arthropoda > Insecta > Hymenoptera > Megastigmidae > Megastigmus > Megastigmus stigmatizans. The sequence goes on along the minus strand of UELV01174730.1, from coordinate 63,779 downwards.
AATATTAATGGACAATCAGATTGCCCTTGTTTATAATCACCCCCGCAGAATCTGAAATAAACTTATATTTAAACCTGAAAAAACATTTATTGGTAAAGGACAATCTGACCGCCCCCACCATCCAAAAATGCCCGACGTTTCGAGCCCGCTCCGGCTCCTCCACAGACTTCTCCTCTCTGATATAGTGGGGAGTAGCCGAGGAGGCGCGCGCTCGCAGCGAGCGCAGTTTCGCGGCGAACCGCCGAACGGACCGATCTTTTTCTCTCTCACGCGGCCAGTCTTCTCCCACGGGAGAAGAGGGATACACGCATAAAAACGCTTTCCCCGCAAGAGAGTGAAAAGTGTCGGGCCGTAAAGTGCGCCCAACTCGGACACCTGCCATGTCGTCGTCGCCCTAACTCCGCACTGTCGCAGTGCACACGTATCTATAGCGTATACATGAGAGATAGAGCCGCGAGAGGGGGAGAAGGTACACAATAGTGCTTTATATAGTGCGAGTGAAAGAGGGACGCGCGGTAAAAAAGAAGGTAGACGGGCTGCAGGGGGACGCCGACGCAGGCGCAGCACAAGAAGTCGCCGCCGCCGCCGCCGCCGCCGCTGCCGCTACTGCTGCTGCCGCCGACAGGTAAAGTCAACAGTCAGGTATTTTTGGGCGTTGACCGTTCGAGCGCCGCTGCCGCCACCGCCGCGCACGCCCGATCTTTGCCCTAGCTATACAACACTGCACGGACTCGCGTTTCTTAGACGCGCCACGCGCTCACTCGACCGATCGCCCCTTCGAGTATACTTATCCACTTTTACGATATATTTCCGCGATTTTCGTCTTTTCCGCGAGATCCTGGCGCGTGCAGCGAGTCATTCGGTTATCTATATATATATACGCGAGTGCCGTGACACACATGAGTGGCCGAGTGCTGGTGATGGAATATAGGCGGTGACCGATGGCGAACACTCCTTTAACCTGTTCCTCCTTGGTTCTCTTGATGTGACAGTGTTTTTCGTCCGACTTTGTTCTAATAGACTGCAGGTAACTGAGTTTGCTTTTTTTACCAGGCTAACGGTTAATAGATGCGTCTGATGCATCGTTTGCTGTAATATAGAATATTCCTAGGCTCGTTTGTTTCTTTCACTGTTTCACGCGTGTACTTTTACACTATAGGAGGAACTACGGTACACGGAGATTTTAACATGTGTAGCCTTTTCTCTTTAGCTTTGTGACCACCAAACTGAAACTTTTTGGAGCACAATGCATTATTTACAAGTGTTTTTTTTTGTTTTACTTTATATTATTTTGTAAAACATCGATGAGTTTGACTAGTCCATTGAAACGAATCTAAATGAGCAACTCGATGTACCGTAGTAAAATGTGATTGTTTATGTGATGAATCACTGGTGAAACCGTGCCGATCGTAATTAACACGGTTCTTTTAATTCGTCTGCTAATGAATTTTTAAATACATTTGAGTAAGTCGCTAGCACACTGTAGCCACGCAGCTCCGAAAACTCACGTAGATCGACATCTTATGATTTGTTTTCTTTGGGGGGCCCTTCTTAAAAATAGTACAGCCGAAAAAAAGTGTCGCGCCTTACGGATCAGTTTAAAGAGACGATGATTAAGCTGGGCTCGCGAGGTTCGGCTGTAGGCGTGGGCGTGAAAACGTCGCGTATATAACTCTATAGCATCGTGTGTATCAACTTCGTTATGCTTCAAAATGTGTTTGTCGTGCGTGGAGCTACTCGAGCTCCGACATTCTTTCGGATTTTCAACTATGCCATTTTTACAATCAGTTATCATACTTTAAAATTATACCGATCACAGTAATTAATTAATTAATTAATTGGAGCAATTAGATTTGATTAGACGTAAAATAATAACAGTGAGAAAATGGAGCACTAAAGAAACAAGTGTAATATGTACCTACTATTAAAGAGACTTTTAATTGAAACGAAAAAAATCACAGTTAAATGTAAACTCTAAATCAAGATATTTAACCTTATTATGAGCCGGAAAAATTAGTTTATAAATACGGACAATTATAAAAGAAAATGCAATTATAATATACTTTATATTGTGTTATAATATTGTTTGAAAGTCTAATATTATTGAACGTAGTATAATAATTTTTTAATTTCAATTGGCCTAACTAAAACTTTTATTTCATGTATTTTAGGAATCTACTGGATATATAATTTTGATCGTTAACCTTCTGGAAAATATCCATGAAATATAAAAAAAAAATTAGACAATACATTATTATTCAGATGAATGGAAATATAAAGTTCCCATTCGATTTATTTTACTGCACCCACGTTATATATATATATATACGTATATCATTCAGTATCGCGTTGTCCCGCATATAGTAAAACACAATTAGACGTAATATTCTGCTTGTATGAGTCCTATGCTAGATCATTTTCTCGGCCGCGTGCGCATGTATGCATGCACTATGACTCATTAATATATCGAAGACTCAGTGACAAGATCAAATTTAACCGCTGTACTTGTCGTTTTTTTTTTAGTTTTCTATGTAGCGTGTAACAGTTGTTGTTATTGATTTATGAATCAGCATACGTTAAATTGACAATCGTAAGATTTAATTGCTGGATTATGTAAATTAAAATAATTACATGAAACAAACATTTGATTAAAAAATTATGATTTTTTTTTAATCGTATCAAAAGTTCTATACTCTAATGGAAATTCTAACATATTTTACGTAAACAAAATTTTACATCTCACTTAAAATTTTTACGAGGATATTTAATCATATCGCCATCATAACTAGTTGCTCTAAACATTCCGACTCAAACTTAACAAGAGAACATGCATAAAATATACGCATCATAAGGCGCTGGATAGCCACGACTCATTTAAACCATCTATACATATACCACCGCAGTGAATCCCATTCGGCGATCTTAACATCATTTTAACGACATTCCTCGTCGTCCTCCATACACATACACAACTCGTCCTAAATCTCCCATTTCTGCATTACAGTTGAACGAGGAAAGATGTGGTGGCGGGTGCTCGCAGCGACGGCCCTGTTGGCTTTATCGAGATGCCAGGGTCAGCTGCCCACGGAGACTACGGATCAGCCCCGACAGCCCTGGAATCGCTACGACGATAATCGCGATAGGGATCAGTTCAATCGCGATCGGGAACAATTCAACAATCAGGATCGCGATCGGGAACAGTATAATAATCAGGATCGCGATCAGTATAATCAGAATTGGGACGCGGCTAATCCGAGGGACAGCAGCAGAGATCGGGAAGGAAGCTTCTACCGGCCGACCAATTTGCAGAACGACAATGTCATCATTAAAGAGGCGTAAGTGCGAGTCTTGGTGCATTGGTACATTTGCGCAAAGGGTGATTATAGAGGGGCACAAATCGATGTGTATTGGTCGTTACTCTATATTGAATTTTAAGTGATTTTTTTAAGGTAAACCAAAATATTGGATCAGTCATAATGTATGCAATTAAGATGTACCGATTTCAACGTTGCATTTATTGTATACACAATAAGAATGCAGTATTTTACTTGGAATATAATTATTGCGTTAAACAGAATAAATGATGGTACTAAGCTACGGGTGAAGCGATAACAAAGTTTAAACTATAACAGGTTGAAAGTCGTTCAATGTCGATAAAAAACGGTGTCACTATAAGGAAGTAGGGTAATGCTGCTGGTAGATGCTGTGGTCATTGGACAAAGGATTAATTGTAGACTAAATTGATTAACAGTGTAAAAGCAGTACTCCGGTTGCATGCTCATCTTTAGAGAGGTCATTTGTGTTTTTATTATCGTTCGCACATTAACTTGGCGGTAAACAACCTTCACGTTTAGCCGAGCAACTTTTATTGCTCCTATATGTAAAATTGTGAAATAGCTAACCATCATTGTACAGAATATAATATTTCCTAATGAACGAGCCGCAGTATTGCATTAATGTACGATTGTTATAGGTATTAAAAAAGCAGCTCTATGTATAAATAAAAGTATTTATACTTATATGCATACAAGTGTTCAATAATTCAAATAATAATGTACGCACGTGCAACTGGTACAGAAATTGACAAAATTGCACAAATGCAAGAAAATCATTATTTTCATTCAATACCTAAGAAAACCATGGCGTTTTAATACAAAACAAACTATTTTACTTTTTTTTGCTTACAATGCAGAATAATTTTAAATTTATTTTTAGTTGCCCATACAATTCTACGGTATCAATTGAAAATTTGACCAATGCTTACCGATACCTATAATCCATATAAATAAAAAAATAATCTCGCCTCATCCTTAGAACGTACTTCATCGTGGCCTCGCGCATGGTACGACCTGGCCAAGTATATCGCGTGGCCGTGAACATTCTGCACAGTCCGCTGCCGATGATGGTGCGCGCCTCGATCCAGCGCAACGGCGTAGAAATCGCGGCCGATCACCAGGAGGTGCGCGAGGACACACCCGAGAAGCTGATGATGCGCATGCCACCGACTTCGGTCGACGGCGATTACAGGCTACGCGTCGAGGGTAACTACAACAGTCTCACCGGTGGACAGGCTTTCCTCAACGAGACCCAGCTCACCTTCACTCAACGTTCCATGACCATTTTCATCCAGTGCGACAAGCCCGTTTACATGCAGAGTCAGACCATTAGGTAAGCCTCCTCTTGCCATGCTTACTCCAGTGTACAGTGTTCTGCAAGCAAGTAGTTTGGAAAGTCGATTCCGTTAAAGGAGTTGATTAGTTTGTTTTCCAGTGCGGTCTATAACGAAATAGAAAATTTGTGTTGAGCTTGTGATCTGAGAAGTTCTGGATGATGTAGTTAATGAGGTGTGCATAGCATCTAGAAGACTCAAAATAAAAAATAAAGTAGCTTAACGGTATGTATTAATAAGAAATGTCAGGATGTTAAATCATATTACGTTACGATATCATGTAATGGGATTTTCATTTACATCTTCAGTGCTTTAAGTTTGGACAATATATGAATGAAGACATATTTTAAGCAAACATTTAGAATTTATAAATAAAATTTCTGTCTCATATTTAGTCAATTTTAAATTTTTGTATTGATTGATAATATAAAAGACACATCAATTAATTAATGTTAATAATTAACAGAAGAACTTGACATTAAAAAACTTCTTTTTTTCACGTACGTATAGGTTCAGAACGATACCGATCAACACCGAATTGAAGGCGTTCGACGACACGGTAGAAGTGCACATGCTGGATCCGCATCGTCGCATAATGCGCCGCTGGCTCAGTCGACAGAGTAACCTCGGTACGGTCTCGCTATCCTATCAGCTCTCGGATCAGCCGGTTTTCGGCGAATGGATCATCAAGGTGATAGCTCAGGGTCAGGTCGAGGAGAAGGCGATCTTCGTCGAGGAATACTACCAGACGCGTTTCGAGGTCAACGTCACGATGCCCGCCTTCTTCTTCGATAACGAGAATTTCATACACGGCATCGTCCAGGCGAATTACACGTCCGGAGCGCCTGTCCATGGTAATCTGACTCTCAGAGCGAGCTTTAGACCGATCGATAGGTACAGTCAGAATTTGCAAAACATGGATAATTTGTCCGATCGGTACTTCAATTTCAACGAAGATTATCCGGCGTGGTTCAATCCGCCAGATCTTTATAGAGAGACAGTGCCAGTGCTCAGGTTCTTCAATGGAACATACAGGTCAGTTTTTTCACCTTATTATTTTATTAGTGCATGAGCTTAAAAAAATATTAGTTATTAATTTTGATAGTAAAAAAAAAGAGTTTAAAGTCGCTAGATACGCGTAAACCTCAAAGTATCTTGAAACGCGTTAAGCATTTGGAATCCCCGATTTTTTATAGATTCAAATATCCAATGGTCGATCTACTGCAGTACCAGCAAAGTAATAGCGATGGCCTGGAGGTGATGGTGACAGCAACGGTAGGCGAGCACTTCCTTAACGAAATAATCGTCGGCTACTCGACTGCTCGCATTTACAATAGCAGTGTAAAAATCCACTTCTTCGGTGGCTCACCTCAGATCTTTAAACCCGGCATGCCCTTCGATTTGAATCTCGTAGCATCTTTCCACGACGGCTCGCCTCTGAGATATACACAGCTACATAATGCGCGTCTCGAAGTGCGCGGTGAGATCGAAATGAGAACTAATGGTCACAGAACTCTTGACAATCAGCTACTCAAAGTTTCGCCGGAGAACGATGCTATCTGGTCTATGAGGGTAAGAGCTACAATCTTTACTTAGTATATATTTCAACAATATGATTTTGATTGACTTTGAAGTAAACACCATCAATTTCCTTCGAATAGGTGGACTTGAGAAAACAACTTGGTCTGGCGGACAATCCCCATCGAGCGCAGCAGCTGCTCAATGACATCGCATCTATGCGCTTTTACGCGGACTTTACGGACGGCGAAGGTCATCACGCGCATACCGAACTATACATGATGGCCCACGAGTCGCCGAGCCAGAAACACATTAAAGTCTGGACATCGACGGAGAAGGCGAAGGTTGGCGAGTACCTTGTGCTCCACGTCCAGAGCACCTTCTATCTCGAGAGCTTCAACTACATCGTAATGTCCAAAGGTACAATACTACTCACAAGCGACGAGAGAATGCAACAGACTGTCAAGACCTTCGCTGTACCTCTCAGTCCTGAGATGGCACCGGTGGCTACGGTCGTAGTGTACCACGTCGGAAGATACGGTGAAGTTGTGGCTGACTCGCTTACCGTCCCCGTCAATGGCATATCGCGCAACAACTTTACTGTGTTCATCAACAATAAGAAAGCTCGCACCGGCGAGAACGTCGAGGTACCTATTTTAAAATAGATTATTTATTTTACCAGTCGAACTTGACGATAAAAGATAATTATTCTTCGGCTTATATTTTTCGCAAATAAATTGATGAGTACTAAAAGAAATTTCATCAATAATTTAGGTGGCAATCTACGGTGAACCGGGCTCGTACGTCGCTCTATCGGGTATCGACCGTTCATTCTACGCTATGCAGGCCGGCAACGAACTGACTTACGCCAATGTAATAGAGAAGATGTCGCACTACGGCGAGCAGACCAATGGCACGCATTCGCACAAGTGGCTCTATCATGCCGGTGATCCAGACGAAATTGCCTATTTCCCATCCTCCACTTTTGGCATTGACGTTAATCGCACCTTCGAGTACATCGGCTTGGTCGTGTTCACCGATGCGTATATTTATCGAAAACCCGAGCATTGTAACCGTACACTCGGTTTTCTTGAGTGCCTTAGTGGAACAAAATGCTACAGGGTGGATCAACGTTGTGACGGTATCTTTCAGTGTGATGATGCTTCAGATGAAGCTCGCTGTCCTCAGGTATACAAATCACTTTTAAGATTCTTCTTTAATATTTTAGAAATATTACGGTAACTTTTGATAGCAATAGTAGTTTATTTTAGTTTTGAGAACAATCTATTTAATAGCACGAAATCAATTGCACATAAAATGTAATGTCAAATTTCAAAAGGTGCCGATATAAATTAATAAATATCTGTAGGGCAACGCGACGGACATAGCACAATTCCGTAAGTGGCGTTTCAATCGTATTCAACGCCAGTACGAGAACGTATGGTTGTGGCGTGACGTGAATATTGGTCCCCATGGTCGTTTCATCTTCAACATCGACGTACCCAAGACGCCCGTACACTGGATGGTTACTGCCTTCGGCATGAGTCCCACCAATGGTTTTGGCATGTTGCCCACGGCCCACGAGTACATTGCTGTATTACCATTTTACATCAATGTAGAAATGCCGACGCACAGTAAGCAGGGCGAGCAGATCGGCATTCGAGTCTCCGTTTTTAACTACATGCGGTATAATATCGAAGCCAGAATCGTACTTGCAGGTTCGTTATTGTAATACTACAATTAAATTCTAATAGTAAATTCAAATTGAAATTAATTAAAGAAAACTTAACATCTTTTATAAAGTCACTCTATAGGCAATATTTAAACATTAATTCACTATTAAATATATTCATCGAATACTTGTTGCTGCAGATTCGAGAGATTACAAGTTCGTGCATGTCGAAGATAACGGTATAGTACAGTCATATAAACCGCGAACTTCCTTTGGCGAGCATCAGTTCTTCATTTGGATACCAGCTCAGGACGCATCGATTGTTTACGTACCCATCGTGCCAGTGAGACTAGGCGACATAAAAATACAGATCACCGCGACGACATTGATCGGTACAGACACAGCCACGAGAATTCTGCACGTCGACGCTGATGGTCTACCGCAATATAGGCATCACTCGATACTGTTGGATTTGAGTAATCGCGCCTACGTCTTCCAATACATGCACGTGAACATTACCGAAACTCCATTGATACCTTACGAGGAAGATCGTTATTACATCTTTGGATCCAACAAGGCTACAATCAGGTAGGCTTTTAAATAATTATAAGCTTATGACTGTCAATTCTTCGTTCGATGTATACTAAAAATCACTCGTTTCATCACGTCACAGTGTTGTCGGCGATGTAGTGGGTCCGATCTTCCCGACGATGCCCGTGAATGCTACAAGTTTAATCGGTCTACCAATGGACTGTGGAGAGCAAACAATGTTCAGTTTTGCGGCCAACATGTACACGACCCTACACATGCGTCTCATCAATCAACGTAATATATCGCAGGAGAGGGACAGTTTTTACTACATGAACATCGGCTACCAACGCCAGCTGTCCTTCATGAATCCAGATGGTTCTTTCTCGTTGTTCCGCAGCGACTGGAACCAGTCATCACCCAGTGTTTGGCTCACCGCCTATTGTGTTCGCATCTTCGAGGAGGCGAGCTTCTACGAGTGGGAAAATTACCTTTACATTGATCCCAAGGTCATAGCCCAGGCAGTCACATGGTTATTAGATCATCAAACTGTAAACGGTTCCTTCTATGAAGTTACTTGGCTACCCGATCGCAAGATGAACCACTCGCTAAACTACGAGGAGGAGCCCTATTTGTACAGGCATCGAAATATTTCGCTTACGGCTCATGTACTCATTACGCTGGAGACCGTCAAAGATCTGTCAGATGGGTTGGGTGCTAGAGTGGCTCTTGCTGCTGCCAATGCTGTCAGGTATATTTGTTAATATTCTTTATTTTATGGTTGTAGTATTGTAAGAATTGAATACTTTTTATCAATTCAAACAATTCTTGACATTTTATAATTTAAAACTATAGAAAATTTGAAATCCAATTCGTTAACAATAAAATATTTCTATGCATTGAAATTTGAAATAAAATTAGAAATTTGTAATTAAAATGTAGATGGCTCGAGCAAAATCTCCAGCTACTGAAATTGAAAGGACACCCCTATGAAATCGCTATCGTTGCATATGCGCTCTTACAAGCAAAAGCCTCGACGGCAGAGCAAGCATTCAATTTGCTGCGTGATCACCGTCGGGAAGAAGGTGGCTTGGTATATTGGGGACGTGAATTCGTCCCCCAACCGCCATACAAGACTGAGAATCAAAAACCATTCCTGTTACCGCGACTGCCTTATAAATTTGATTCGGAGAACGTTGAGACGACGGCTTACGCGCTGCTGGTGCACGTGGCCCGTCAGGAAGTTGAGGTTGAACCAATCGTTAAATGGCTTAACTCGCAGAGGCTGACCGATGGTGGATGGGCCTCTACGCAAGATACAGCATGGGCTATGAAGGCACTCATGGAATACACCGTCAGATCGAGGATTAGAGATGTAAGTCAATTGTCGGTGACGATCGAGGCCACTGCACTTCCCGGACAAACCAATACGCTTGTCGTCAACAACAAGAATCTCGCAAGATTGCAGACCCTTCAAGTGAGTATAAGCTCTAATATTCTTTCTCATTGTTTCGTGTGTCAGTTTTAAAATGATTTCATCGTAAAAAAATCTGAGTTCATTTATTTTTTGTAAAGTATTGTAAAGTATTACAAGGTAGTCTTTTCTCGGGAACGTAATAAAAATATATTTTGACGAATGTCAACGAAGTTCTGCTAACGTTAACAAACTTGTAGATTCCAGAAGCGTGGGGTACAGTAAAAGTTCAGGCAAAGGGTGCAGGTTATGCAATCTTGCAAATGCACGTTCAGTACAATGTGGATATAAAGAGATTCCAGACCAAACCACCAGTTCCAGCTTTTGAATTAACCACGCACGCTAACTTCCACGGAAGAAATCAGTCTCACATCACTTATTTAAGTTGTCAAAGGTACAGTTTTAGATATTTATTTAATTGATAAACCAATAAAGCCATGTCATTTTCTATTCTCCGCTATATTAAATCTACTACCATTCATACAAACAACCTTGATTTAGATGGATCAACCTAAACGAATCGGAGAGATCGGGAATGGCAGTACTTGATGTGACTATCCCAACGGGCTACATAATTCAACAGCAAAACTTGGACAGTTACATACGATCGCGTCAAGTGAGAAATCTTCAAAGAGCGCGTTTCCAGCCCTCCAAAATTCTTTTCTACTTCGACTACCTAGATCAAGAAGAAACGTGTGTCAATTTCACAATTGAAAGATGGAATCCGGTCGCTAACATGTCTCGATATCTTCCAATCAGAATTTACGATTATTATGCACCTGGTAAGAAACATTTACGATTAAATTTATTGCAGAATAAGTGAATAGCTGAATAATAAATTTTATAAGTGTTTTAAAAAGAAAAAGATTGGATACAGGCCTCAAAGATAAAAAAATTAATATCTATTTTTTTTTTCTTTCAGAACGTTTCAATGAAACAATGTTTGACTCATTACCAACCTACATTCTGAATATATGCGAGGTGTGTGGAAGCTCTCAATGTCCATATTGCCCTATTTACAATGCCGCTATACTTCTGTCTTCGCCTGGCTACTTCTTTATTACATTGTCAGTCCTAGTCACTGTCATTCGACATTTTAGAACACAAGAATTAGAAGTCGGCTAGGAATAAAAGTGCAACTTATAAGAATTCCATAAGAGCGTATTTAGCGCATTGACTTTTCCGTCCAAATGTGAGTGTGATTATACCAGAACGAATAAGTTTACTTACAAAACAAACGGCTTACTAATGAAACCGAGAAAAAGAAAATTACTCTCTTTAGGTCGTTTTACATTCGGCTGACAGCTGTTTTTTTTTTAATATTTTGTAACTCTAAAAAAAGTAGTTGATACTGATGCATAAACTTAAGGAAAACTGTTTGACATATAGTGTTCATTTGTTGCAAGAACAAAGTTTTTAAACAAATCAAATGTTTTCTAATTCTAAAAGAAACTCGCGTTTTATACATTATAGTGATTTGTTTAAAGAATTTATTTTTCATGGAACAAATAGTTATACCGAGGTTGCCTTAGTAAGTGTTCACCAGATTTTTTCTATAACAAATAGAAAAATCGCGCAATTTATAAATACTAAATACTTTTATAATATGCGTGTATCATAAATAGTAGTAGATTAGGTGCGGATCATGAAAATGTTCTTTAATGATTGCAAAATAAAATTTTTTAGTTGCGCGATTTTATTATACTATGAATGTTTTTAAAAGCAAACCTTTAAAATATGGAATCTCTATGTAAACCAATTTAATTTTGAAAATTTTATATAAAAAAAAGATATATAATTTCTTCCATGCGGAAACCTGTGTATTTATGATAATCAAATGCATTGTTTCTGCGAAAAAGTTGTATTTGTGAAAGTCTAAACATTTTTATACTATAAAAATAAGTACATCTGCACAAGGCCGTACTGTTGGTGTTAAAACACGCCTTAATTATTGACAAAAAATGTCAAACTAATATCAAGTTTGTATCGAGGACACATTAATTTGAAATTGTATACAAAAATGTAAGGGCATTTGTACAAATTTGTAGAGGCAATAGATAGTGTCAAGTACAAAGGATACAAGCTTTTTGTAGTATTTAAGAATAATTTCATTGACGCTATGTGCATTAAATGCGCACAAACTCACAAAAACTGATAATGATTCCGTCCTCTTGTAGTTTTTTGCTACAATTTGTAACTCTTAAAATAAGAAACGAATCTCAGAAAACTATTACTTTAGTAATAATGTTTATAAAATCTCACAAGAAATCAGCTTGTAATATGTTAAATACTAAAATATTTCAATTAAGAAATAGTTTAAGATAGAAAATTAGAAAAGTTTCTATCTTGTTTTTAAGTTTTTGGCATGAAAACAAGAAAAAAAAATTTATTATTTTGTGTACATAGAAAAAATAAAATAAAAAAATGTTACAATCTAATAATTCATTAGCTGAGAAAGTAATGCACAAAAATCAAATACAAATGAAAACTTTTAATGCATTAAAATACTTCAAAATATTTTTCAATTATGTGATATTGATAAAAAATGCGCAAGGGTTTATAATATCTTTTCTTGAAAATTTATATTAAATAAATTGTAGTATATCAAAAAGTGTGTTTTATATAATTAAGATGAATTTTAAAAATTAACTACAAAAACAATGATTCCATCCAATTATAGAATTATAAGTTATTTTAGTAGTGTTTGTAAAGTATTATCGGGTTCTATTATGGTGTTTTTATGAACTTTAAGTAAATCTTACAATTATTAGATTTTACATTTAAAATGAATTATATTGATACATTTTATTCTGATCACCATTAAGGAGCCCGATTGCTAGAAAGCCGTCCAAGCGAAAGAAATTTTCGCCATGTATACAAAGTATAATTTTATTTTTTATACTTGTTTCAAACAAAATACATCAATATTCGTATCGTACAAACAATTTTTTATTTACTGCATTGATTTAAGATTATTAAAAATGCTTATTTTACCATGAAATGTTACATGTATTTGTAGCAGTATCTTTTATTTAGGGTATTTAAATAACGTCGGCCAAAGATCATATTGCTATTGCGATATGAATCATTTAAAAAATTTATACCATGCCTCATTAATGTAAAAATCTAATGCTATTTATTTGCATAGCTTATTTTGTGCTCATACAATCTTTTCAGTTTTGGTAGTAATATTATACATTGTTCAATAGTAATAAGAAAATTGAAATACTTTTCTGATATTCATCAGTTTGTCAAATTGCTATTATGGTTATTTTTGCAATATTAGTAAAAATAACATTCTAAGTATGTTAAACAAATTTTTTAAGTTTTATAACATTTGTATAAATAAAAATATTAAAAACTACATTTTAAATGTTTTTTTTTTGTACAAACTAACTTCTGTCCAATTACCTTACCTGAAGATATTGCACATTGTGAAAAAATGGAAATTTTTTTACTAACTATATTTTATAAGCTTCTTTAAATTTTATGCCCTATATGTATAGCAACTGTTCCAAAAGTCAAATTTTCATATGTTACTCTCTTGAATCCAGCTTTTGAAATCATCTCCTAAAATTGATATTTATGGTATATGTTATTTAGAATTTTTTAAATAAAATCTTTATTAGACATTTAAATATATTCACAGTTAAAAATTACATACTTTAAATTCCTCTTGCTTAGGAAATCGTCTAATACTCTCAACAAGATATTGATATGGTTGCCATTGCCCAGCAATGAGAGTTCCTAAGACTGGGATAACTTGAAAAGAATATTTGTCGTAGGCCCTAAAAATTTAAATGCCCTTAGTTATTATTTTTTAAAATTCACTAAGTTAAATAATGACAATTAATTTTTTACAGAAATTTATAAAAAAATTTGAGTAACTTTTTTAAAAATAATAGTCTTATCATAGTATTTGTGTATGGAATTATAATAACTAACCATCTCAATAAGTCATTATCTACATGGCTGAACTCTAAACAAAGAAATCGGCCACCTGGCTTTAAAACTCTGTATGCTTCACATAAAGCCTTTAAAAAACAATTTCAATTAGAATTAAAATAAAGTAAACTGGTAGTAATAGTAATAAAGATTATAAATCTTTCACCTTATCAACTCGTGTGACATTTCTAATTCCAAAAGCTATAGTATATGCAGTATAGGATTCGCTTTCAACAGGAAGATTTTCAGCATCACCTTGAACCCATTGAATATCAAAACCATTTTCTACTGTATAACCTTGTCGTTCAGCTCTAGCTTGACCTACATCTAACATATTTGCATTGATGTCTAGAACAGTTACATGACTTTTAATTGCTTTTGTATTTCTTATTTTCTGTAAATACTGTAGGTAACGAAAGGTTATATCCCCAGTTCCACCAGCACAGTCAAGAAGTCGACATCCATGTTCTGGAGCAAGTTTTTGAATAAATTGATCTTTCCAAATACGGTGAATTCCAAAGCTCATAGCATCATTCATTTGATCATATGAATTTGCTACATTTTCAAAAACTGAATATACTGCATAATAAATGAGAAAGAATGTTAGATTTGTATTTAATTATTGTCAATGGGTATGTATATAATTTATTTTTAAAATAACTTATTCTCTGATATAAGATAATATTAATACCTTCTTTGGTTTTCTCAGATTCTTTAATTGTTTTAAATCCAAAATGTGTAGTTTTATCATCATCTTTATTTGCACTGTTTGTCTTATTACTGTATGTACAACTAACTTTAAGATTTCGTTTTTTAAGTAAATTATAATCTCTATAAAATGAAAAACGAAATTGTGTTCTTAAATTCATACTTGAAGCTTTTTCTTAGTAAGCGTAGAAATTTTTATACAAGTTTTAATTATTTTAGGTTACTTTTATGCCGCACTATTTAACTTGATTTTGATATACGTAAGTAAGGTAAGGTTGCGTTTTGATCGGTGATACGCAAGTCGGAATCTACATTTATCCTATATATATATATATATATATTTATATCGCGATTCCGATATAGTTACATCTATTTGTTTTCAATGTTAAAACTGTAATTTATAAGAAATTTTAAAGCATTCTTATTAAGTAGGAACTTAACTTTTAATTTTGGTATTAGTATAGCTAATAAATAAAGGTTTTTTTTAAATCTTACCTCAATCACTATGAACAAAAAAAATTCTTATCAATCAATTATCAGTTTACTAAACAAGTATCAAACGAATGCTCCAATGTTTTCGAAAACCATTGAGGAAAAACAAAAGATTATCAAATAAATAAATTTATAAATAAAAACTCAGATACTGCAAATATCAAACTAAATCTTTTTTCTTTTTACTATTATGACTAACTTACCTTTTCGGTTGTTCAAATCCCGTGCATTTATTAAAAAAAACTATGTAAACAACTAAGACATCTGCTCTTTCTGGCACGTATACGCGTACATAGCCAGCTCTGTATACGTGTTATTTTCGAATTACAAATTTACACGGGCCTTACGGACGGGCCAAAATCGGGCGATGAGTGCGAGCTCTCGCGGATACCGTCCACATCATTCGGTCCGAGACTATACGAAACTCAGTATAAAACTGGCCGCAATAGGGCAAATGCACGCGCGAGTACAGGAGCAAGCGAGACAGAGCGAGCCTGGGGTGCCACACGCAGGAAAAAGGAAGGACCTCGATAAAGTGTGGCTTTACGCAGGCAGACATACGTAGACGAGACGAAGGCGCGAGTGAGCCGAAGCAATTCAGGCGATCCAGAGAGAGAAAGAGAAAGAGAGATTGGAGTATATCTGACGCTCGGCAAGCAAATCGCGTCGACGGAGTAACCAAAAAGTAAGAGAGCGCGGGCATAGCAGAGCGTCGAAGCCCAACGTCCTTGGAACACCCTCCAGCTCGAGCCTTTTCACTGAGGAATACCGTGAGAGCGAGCAAGGGCCGGAGCCCGAGCACAAGACTGCACGCCGCGCGCGCCTCACCAAAGTACACGAACGCACGCGCCTCGAAACACCGTCTTCTTTCTTTCTCTCCTCAGCCGCGGTTTTAGTCTCTGCGCTCTGCGACTGCCCTTTTCGCTGCCCCCGTCTCAGCAGCACGCGCCAGAGAGAGAAGGAGCTAGGGAGCGCGCGAGAAATAATAGCGAGGTGTCCGCCGTGCTCGTCTTCGCCGAGGAGTGCGAGCCTGCGGAGAGTGCGCAGTTGAGATATATCTCGGCGGAGGTCTGGAAAGGAGCGCGAAACAGGCCGGCGGCGCGAGGCTGACGCGCTGCGCGCTCCGATCGCCACATCCTGGGGCGCATGAATCGCCTGCTGATCCTCGCCGTCAGCAGCAGCAGCTACCCTGCCAGTCACCGACATCGACGTCGCCGTCGCCTCTGTCCTGCCTATGAACATGGCCGTGTCGTCGCCGTAGTGCTCTAGCGGCTCCGTCGATGTCGTCGTCCTGGACGTTCTACACCTCGTACACGTCCGCATCATCATCCGCCGCTGGCTCTTCGTACAGCTAGATAAGGACCTGGCGCGTGCGGGACCAACAAGTTCGGGAGGGCACGCACACGCTCCTTCGGCTCGCTTCTCTCTATCTCTCTCTCTGTATATAAGTACCTACCTACCTACAGGCTCTGTATGTGCCCAGTGCTGCGAAGCGCGAGTAGCGAGTTCGAGTCGAGAAAGAGAAAGAGAGTCGTCACGGTTGTCGTCTGGTTCAACTCTAGTCCTGTCTCGCAGTCTGCGTTTTCCTGTGATGTCGACGAAACTCTAAGAGGTACGCTGGCCCTCAAGGCCAATCAGCTCTATCCACAGTTCTATGCGCGACGAACCCAAACAAAGTGTTTTCGTTTCTCGGGGGGAGACCGAGAGCGAACGAGGGAAGAGAGACGAGGACAGAGAGATAGGTTACACCTTTGTTACACGGCCGTTGATAATGTTTGATATTGTGAAAAAAAAGAAACGGGATTTTCGCTTTTACGGACACAGCCTGTGACTTGCTGTTCTATTTCCTTCGTTAGCTTATTTTTCTCGATTTTACGAATCTTATTTACATTCTTACTGTATTTTTCCGTTGGGTTTTCATTTATATTTTCAAGTTCTTACAAATATTTGTTTTATTGGTTATGATGACTGTCTGTTATTGCATATGTAATAAGCAAGATAGCGAGATGCTCAAATAACACTATACACATGTAAGTGTGGAGTGAGGTCTAATTGTGACTTTCCTATGTTTATTTAGTGAATAGCAAAGGTGAATAAGGGGAGTGTAGTCACCAGGTTATGGCCAATTTGAATTTTGAGCAGCCACCGAGAAGTATTGCTAATGCCAGTCTAGCAACGCGTGGAGGCAGCAGTGGGAGCAGTTTAAATTCTTCGACCCTTGCGGGTCATGTCACTCCCACGTCCGGTATGTTCTCGGGCTCATCCTCGAGCACTCCTGGTGCAGCAAATTCTGCAGTCGTTGGGCCAAATTTGTCTTACCACCCAGGAGGGGCAGCTTCGGGTGTGGGGAGTGCACAGGCATCGTCGAATCACCAATCTCAGCAGCAGCAACAGCAGCAACAACAGCAGCAGTTATCTCCTATGAATAGTAGAGGCCTCTTTGGTCAAAGAGCATTCACTGGTGATAGGCGTAATATGCCAACTTTAGGGTGAGTTATTATTTATTTATGTAAGAACAGGTTTAATGTTTACGTATGTCACACTTTTAGCGTGTTAAAAATACTTTAATCTCAAAGAAATTTTGTAGTTCAAATCATAGAAATTATTATGTACATTATAAGAAATATCAAACACTTTGATTGTTGAGTAAAACATATAGTGAATTGCATATGCCACAGATTATCTTACCTTATCTTTTGGGAAGAAGTAAATATACTTAGATCCATATTGAAATTTAGCCAGGGTTCTAGAATTTCTAATAAATTATAAACATTTATATCTGTACACTGGAAATTCTAATCTCTTAAAAAGTTAACATGTGTAATGGGTGAATGAATAATCGATGAAAATTTGTTTGGAGTACAGATACGGATTCTAGAAAAATTAGTATTTTATCATTATCTTATAGCCCATTAAAACTAACTAAATAAACATTATATTATTTTTTTTTTCTTATTTTGTTTTATTTCATATAGTTATGGTCTAGAAATTTTTAAATATGTATAAACAATTGCAAAATTAGAAATTAGTATTGCATGTTTTTTCTTAGAAATTGTTTAAAATATAAATATGTATTCCTTGTCAAAATATAACAGTTATTTATTGTTTGTAGAAACACTAATCCGATGGGTGGTATGAGCGGTTTTGGAATACCACAAAATCGTAACTACGGATCTCAAGGTACTATCAATAATTTCCATTCAGCATTTGGTAGTGGCGCGAGTGCCGGTGGTGGAGGTGACACAAGTACCCCTCCACTTCTGGACTTATCGGAATTCCCTTCATTAACTAACCGGGGGCAAGGAGATTCTTCTATGCCCCAGCCTAGTCCCATGCCAGGGAAACAACCGTATGGTAAATAAAAATTCAATATATCGTTCTATTCATTAGAAAACTTCATAATTTAAGTTATTTTAGTTCTTTAAAACTCTATCAAATACTTATAAAACTCCACTTATTATTTTAGTTACAATATGTTATTCGGTTACAGAGCAAACAAGCTAATGACAGTATAAAATTAA
Source organism: Megastigmus stigmatizans (assembly GCA_900490015.1). Lineage (NCBI taxonomy): Eukaryota > Metazoa > Arthropoda > Insecta > Hymenoptera > Megastigmidae > Megastigmus > Megastigmus stigmatizans. The sequence goes on along the minus strand of UELV01174730.1, from coordinate 45,252 downwards.
AAAACTCATAGTACTGTTAGCTAAAGCATACAAACTATATCAATGTAACTATTATCTTCTTTATCTTTCTTTTTAATTATTCACACTACATGGTCAGTAAATTTTATAAAGTTTATTTATTATTAAATTAATATTTTTAATATTTGTGCAGTTGGAATGGTTAAACAACCAACGTCTGAAGCAAGTGAGTTTACGATGAGTTCGGAAGATTTTCCTGCGTTACCAGGAACCCAAAGTAGAGACGGCCCCTCGCCTGGAGGTAGCGTTATATCCGGCGAAAAGGGGTTATCCGTCGGTTTGGGTCCAGATCTCAGTCCAGACGTTCTGCAAGCTAACAGGACGTCTAACTCAGAAAAGTCTCAATCGACCAAAAAGGGCATTCAAACGTCTCCAGATGGTTCGTAAGATTACTATCATGTGGAGTGGAGTAAAACATTAAAATTAAATTTTTTTCATTTTATTTTGACGTTTTTGTCAAGACAGAAATTTTAAAAGATTTTTTTTTATGCTTTAAATAATAAGACTTGATGAGTGTCATTGCGACAATCATTACATCAGAAATGCGTTCATGCATTTTAAAACACTTTTTACATGGTATTAATTTTTTAATATGAATTGCTAATAAGTGAACCATTTAACATATTTATATACATATAAATAATGTAGAGTTTATAAGTATTTGTTCGATGGAGCATTAGTAATATTATTTTTTCGATTATAGGGAAAGTAACGAATATACCCGCAAGTATGGTGAAAGATCAATTCGGAATGGTTGGCTTACTGACGTTTATCAGAGCAGCTGAAACGGACCCTAATCTCGTGACATTAGCGCTAGGCCAAGACCTCACAGCGCTTGGCCTTAATCTCAATTCGCCTGAGAATCTTTATCAAAATTTTGGTGGCCCCTGGGCGGAAACGCCTTGTCGACCACAGGACATAGACTTTCACGTTCCACCAGAGTACCTCATTAATGCTTCCATCAGGTAAAAATGAATTTTAATAAAAATCAAAGAAACACTGAAAATAATTTTGTCGTTTTTAATACAAATCTTGAAGATAGATAATGAAAGGAGGATGCCTACGAGATAGAAATAAAAGGCAATGTTTAGAGAAAATGTACGAAACTTATGTAATTATTTAAAGCATCAAAAAATTTGACCCACTACTTGAAAGGGAAGTTGATAAAAATTTGATTGAAAGTCTGCTTCTACTTCCATATATTAAGCATAGGGAACAATCATCTTAGTCTTTCTTCATGTGATTCTCTTTAACTGAAGTTTTTTTTTGTAAATAAAGGTCTGTTCATACTCTACATCTTAGTGCAAGTTTCATAGACTCTCACTGTAATTTTATTATGGACGGGGTATGGCCATCTGCCTTTATAAATGTATATATTTAATTATAACGGTGTAACCTAAATAGCATTGATATCCAAAGCTATTTTCAGTACAAGAATCTCTCAATTTTGAATTCATTAAATTTACTAAACGCTTAAATTGTTTCTAGGGATAAGCTGGCACCTGTCAAGTTAAATCGATATAAGGACGATCTCTTGTTTTACATGTTTTACACGAATGTTGGGGACGTGTTGCAATTGGCAGCTGCGGCGGAATTGTAAGTTTATTTTTTAAATTACAATTTGTGGGCATTTCGGGACTTACACGTCTAAATAGTGATGTTGAATATGCAACTGCATTTACGATTTATTAAACTTCAGGTACACCCGAGAGTGGCGATATCACATGGAGGAGAAGGTGTGGATAACGCAAGCACCGGGTTTCGGACTCGTCGAGAAAACTTCGACGTACGAGCGCGGTACTTACTACTACTTCGATGCGCAGAACTGGCGGAAGGTGGCAAAGGAGTTCCATCTAGACTACACGAAACTTGAGGGTAGGCCTCATCTCCCGAACACCTTCCATCAGAATCAGCCTTGACCGGGGCAGTCCTTCACGCCTCCTCCGCTGCCCCCGCCGCAGCCACCCTCGCCCATCTCCACTCACGCGACCAGGTGAATCGCGCGCGCACGGACGCCGATATCGTTTGCGAAACAGCGCGCTTCAAATGTGTCGAAGCTGAGTCAAGAGATGAAGAGGGAGTTAAATACAAGAGTGAACTAGGCAACGGTCACTCGTGACAAGAGGAGCACACGCGTACACACACCACAAAAAAAGAAAAACAAAAACACGGTCTTTAGCTGCTGGTATTTTCATGATCTGTGTCCCTGACAGAGGGATGGAGATATCTTGTGCTCTTGTGCTGCTTCGATTTACCAAAAGCCCGGGAAGCAATTAAGCCATTGTATAAATGAACAAATTTAACAATTTAATAAAACGATGAAATTCACGGGGTTATGCTCACAATATTGTTGAGAGACCCTTTAAATATTATCGCTACATCGCTCGGCATTTACATACTGTACAAAAAAGGATATACAGAAGTCGAACGTAAGGATTTTTTTTATTGTGTTGTATTACTATTTGCAAGAAAAGAAAGAAAGAAATGATGTTTAGTGAGGAAAATTTAAAAGTATTAGAAGGTCTTTATTTTTTTCTCCTCTGCCGCTCGGCTGTCGTTGACGTTCTACGCCATGGTAGTCTAAGCGTTTCTTTTTGTTTTTTTTTTCTTTCCGATTAACAAGTGAGTGGAGAGGATGCTCTCTCGAAGGTGATTTCATCGAAATTAACGTGGCGTTGTCAAAGATTTCTTCGTGAAGGTGTGTCGCTGTGATTAAAGTCTAAAGGTAGAGGCAGATGGACATATGCAATCATTGTAAAATAACTTTTTTTATTTATCTAATATATATATCTTTCAAAATTTCATACAAACATTATTATTTCTTAATTTTACAAACATTTTACATTGGGTCAGGCATTTTTTAAACGTAAAGTTGTAAACATTATGATTAAACAGATTTTATTAAGAAAAAGAATTGAAAATATAAATAGTGTCAAAGTTTGCAAATGAAGCATGTGCTCGATTTTGAAAGTTTACATAAAACCCAAAAAAAAAACTGGTAGATATGTTATCTTTTATGTGATACTGTTCAGTCATTAACTAGTGATTTTTGAATCCCCATATTAAAGAGTATCTACAATAGGCATACTTCGTATCCCTTACTTGTTTTTATTTTTGTTTTTTGAACTGAAAAAACTTATAAACAAAATAAATATACAGACTTATGAATTTTTAAGTAGATTATATGTGATATATTTTCTACAGCTTTTTGTTTTAACTAAAAACAGTACAAAACCCCCAGCGATAACTTACAATGATCGACGTAGATTTTTTTAATTTACTAATCATCAGCAAATAATGTAAATAATTATCTGACAAACAATTGTCTCTAAAATTTGCGTCATAGCACAATAAAAAAGTTATGTATATTTGTGCAAATTTTTGCCACTTAAGGAAAACTGTATTATATTTAAAGAAATATATTGCTTATATTTAAAGGATACCAATCAATTATTAGTATTTAAGTCGTTCCAAAATCTAAAGTAGAAATATAATTTATATCATATTTGGCGTCTGTACATTTACTTCGTTTATAAAGTTAAAAATGTTGCGCTGAATGTCTGTACACAGTAAAGGTTATTGTTTTTATTGTTAACATGTAATATTTGATTAAAATTGAACGAGTTTAAACATTTTCTCTGATAAATATTTTAGATAAACATTTTAAAATTAAAAACTAAAGTAATCTTTAACCTTTACTAAGATGCATATCAAGAAAGTTCATTAATTAGCCTTCTTTGTCTGGGTATTCTATTAATGACTTTGACTTTAAATTCTAAACTTATCTTGTATAATTATACAAACATCAACAAATATTCTCAATATTCCTTGTAAACATAATGGTTTTAGAGACCAAGTGAATACGTTCCTCATTCATGAGATTATTTTCCAGGATCATGGGAAATAAAACCGATTTCTACAAAACCTACCGTATTTATGTCATTGTGTTTAAATTTTCTTTACTAATGTTATGAAATAGCATCATTTAAAAGTTAATTATTATATTTACATGTTTCTTTTAAAAGAATTCATGGTTCTATGCAAAATTCTTGTGAAAACAATTTAAATTTTTATTCACGTATTAAAAATAATACAATAATATAAAAATCAATATTTTACACAGTAATATTATTCATAATAATACAAATTTAGATAACTAACAACAGTGTACAAACTATCCCTAAAATTAAGTTTATTAAACATAAGCAGGTTTTCGATTTTAAAATACTATCACCGATTTATCATCCACATCTTTTATAAAATTCTTATAAAGTATTGACCAAATTCTATTATAACTTTACATAATAATCTCAAATAATTGTAACGATCTCGGAGTACATTTGTTGCGCGCATTTTCCTATCAACAAAAAAAAAAGCAAGCATATAAGATTCATCGTTATCGTAAAAGAAATCGACCGAACAAAAAGTCCTCTCACACGAAAACTCGCGCAACGACGAACTATCCCGAGCTGGATATTATACGAGAAGCGCTCGAGCATCATCGACTATTTGCGCGCTCATCCGTAGCTGATGGTGTAGCCCATGGACAGCATGAGGGTCTCCTTGATGGCCGGATGCAGCTGCCTCTCGATATAATGCGTGATGGCCTGACTGGCGCTTCTCAGGAACACGTCCTCCATCTCACGCGCGATGTCGCCTCGCGAGCGCCACAGTGAGTCCAGCAGGGCGTCGTTAGTCGTGGTGCCCGCGACACTTGGGAAGGAGGACAGTGACGCGCCCAGACGGTTTTCTTCCTCGGCTGCGTCCTCGTCCTCAAAGCTCGACGAGTTCGATACTGAGTTAGAATCGCCGCTAGCCTGTTGAACGAAGAATTGATTTTGATGCTTTTAAGTTTTCGGATCAGTTGAGAAATTAGATTTTTGTTCTGTTGCGCTTTGACATGCAAATTAAATTTATAGTAGAAACGGTAACAAATTAAAGATAAATTTACTTGCTGTAATTTAGCGTTGTAATTACACCAAAAAACTAAACGGTGACTCACGTAAGATTAATTGTTTAAAAAAAGTTTCTTTATTATTTTAAGGAAATAATTTGTGGTGTGTATTTAAGAATCGTAAAATTTCAATTACGATAATTAAATTTTTTGATGAATTGCACTTTTATTGTCAATTATATCGAATAAAATTTGTGGAATAGTAAACTAATGCTGCACGAAACGGATAAGTTTACTGTTATCTGTGTCTATAAAAGTATTATCGAAGAGTTTGAACTTATTATAGATGACTTTATTTAAAATTTTTTACGGAAATTTCTATAAATACTCGTGCAAGTTGTTCTTTATCTTTAAAATAATGTTTCAATTATTAGTTCAAATGAATTTTTCATTTTTTATTATCAGGTTTAAAGTTAACATAATGACTTGTTTGAATTGTCGGTTCAGTACACGAATTCAAAGACTTTTTACAGAAATAAATTTACATTTCTGTTAATATGTTTCAGAAATCATAAATTCATTATTTTGAATGCAGAACACGAAATTATAATAAATTTTTTAAGCTACTTTGAGTCGAATTTGAAATTGTTGAAAGATTCCATTATATACAATGTTGCAAATTAAGATAAAAATTAATTTTTTAAATTACAATTGAATGACCTTTTTTGATTTTTAGCAGAACTTTATGTATTTTTTTTAATTGTAATTAAGTAATGAAAAGTGTATTCTGTCTAGTCACTGAATACTATAATATACACACATTGAAATGTTAACAAGAAACTGTCCTTCCAGAATGGAACTACCTTTTCTCATCTACTAAGTAACGTGCATATGGATGTCACGTGCGCTCATATAAGTACCTTTGTACTTACTGATAAATAATTTAATGGGCGATGTTACATACACGCGGTGAAATACGTAACTGACTATATTTATAAATTCGGATCGATCACCGTTTCAGTGCATTTAATACGAAATCTAATGTAAAGCAAACGAATAATTGAAATCTTCTTATAGGTGTTAGCTACATAGCTAGAATGAGTAATAACTTTTAAAAATATATCATTATATATTTTTACATATACTTATCTTTATTTATGGAGTAAAGTAAGCCGTAGATTATCAGTCATTAATTCAAACAAATGAAAATTTTTAACGTAAAATAACTTAAAAAGTCTCTAAAAGTCTAGTAGTATTATATCATTATGATTGACTTGCTTACATTTGCTCCTTTGCATACGTTACAAAAACCGAAAAATCAATTAAGTGTAGACTAACGATCCTTAATAATTGTGGTTGACGATCAGAAATGAAATTTCTTGCATAGGTGATAATATATACGAACCAATCCGCCGAGGGCCGACTTGGCGAGCTCCCGTTTCCTAGGCTCGGACTCGATCCTGTCGTAAGCGGCGACCGGCGCAACCACGGACCTGCAGCCGTAGGCGTAAATCGAGGCGAATCGAGGCTCGAGAAAACTGGACTCCGTGCGTATGCGCATCTGTCCCCGGCCTCGGGCTATAGGACTCGTGTAGAACTCCATGCCGGCGCGTCTTAGTCTCAGGCTCATGCGACAGGACTCGGCGGGCAGGATGCGATCGGCCGCTTTAGCTGCGTTCGGATCGTGGGCGACCAACTGGACGAGACCGGTGACAGCGAGCTCGTTGAAGCCGACCCGTGTGCGGATCGAGTTGTTGCTCGGCTCGTAATTGCATCGCTCGACCTTTGCCCAGGTCAGGCCGTCCCTACTGGTACCCGATTGGCTCGTCGATGGGATCTGACGCGGCGCACCGAGGCCAATCAAAGATATTAAGATTTGTAAAAACTTTTCGACCTACTGCTTTTTTTAGGTTCATATAACTTTTTTAGGTAGAATGCATTTCACTCATTAGGTATGCTTATGTGAATTAGTTCTGTGATGAATCTTTATAGAGAGCTAGTATAAAAAATATTTTTTCCTCTTGATATTGATGGTCATTCATTTAAGAACGTTCACGGAGTTGCACGATCAAAAAGTTTGATTGTCTTTACGAGTCATCGTTAAATTGCATGGTTGTTAATGAAATCTATTAATTATGTACCACAAAAATACCAAAATAATAATAAACAGTGTAAAATTCATATAAAAATTAAAAAAAGCGAAGTGCATCGTGTACCTTTGTACAGGCTGTATCACAATATAGATATACTTGTAACATTATAACATATCTTTGAAATTGGTACCGCTAGCACTGATAATTTTTTTCTGTATCTATTCCTTTTTAAGTCTAGTTGACACTGCAAAGCTTAAAAAACATCGTGTAAAAACGGCTCATGCAGTATAGGAATCCCGTGTTAAAAGCCGCAACTTCTGACTTCGACTATCTCAAAATTTAGGTCCGATATTCCTATTTTGAAAAATGGCTGTCCATAAAGCAGCTATAATTGATTTTTCCGTAAACGTTCTTAAAGCTGAATTGAGATTACATCATTTGTTTTGTCGTTATCTAAAGGTAAAGCCAAGAGGTTTGTGATCTAACTTTTAAAAAAATATGATAAATATGCATTGGAGCATTTGAAAATCATCTATAGCAGTTAGCATACCTCGACGACCAGTTTTGTGACGGAGACGTCGATGGGCGCGGAACGTAGCCTCTGATGATAGACGACATCCGAGTCCTCCTTGTCGTACCTCCGCCGTGCAGAATTGCCGCGCTGCTGCATCAGATCGAGAGCCCGCTCCAGTCGGTCGCCGCATCGACTCTCGGCCCCGAACGCCATCAGCGTCACCAGCCACAGTATCAACCCTCGATTCGACATCTCTCACTATTATCTCTTCTCCGAGGATCTCATTCGAGTACTTTATCGTAGAATAATCAATGGCTTCCAGCCATTTTGGGATTCTGCAGTGAAACAAGAGTCGAGGAGAGAAAAGAAAATTCGTGCACCTCGTATCTCGGGAGTCGTAGTAGCTCTCGGGGGGAGGTCGCGATCCGATCTCGACGCGCGCCAATCGATCGACGATGCTTTCGTGTCAGGTGTTCGAGGCGATGCAAGGAGACGTGGATCGGAGGTATAAGGAGGCTCGCGCAACCAGGAGCCGCAGGATGCGCGACATCCGCTCGACGGCGCGACTTTCGCCGCGGCCTCGCTCCAGGCACCACCACCCGCACCTCTTTATACACTCGGGATGTATAGATCTATATATATATATATATATATATGGGCTGTGGCTTTCGACACCTCCGGGAGTTGCGCGCACGGCTCACGAGTCCTGATGCAGGTGACGATGACGGCTCATTGTTTTATCCTCCCGAAAATTTGCCAACGTTCAGCTGCGATGCTTAGATCTCTTGCGGATGAGGCGAAGCGTTGCGTATTGTTATCCGCCGGTTTTCGCGGGCTTCGATTCGGATCGTGTGGATAAGCTGGAACAAAAAAAAGAGGAACTGCTTCGTTAGAGCCGAAAGGAATTTTTGGGTGCTGCGAAGTTTATAATAATTAAAGCAATGATTTTAGTTTTACTTATTTGAATAATTGCGCTTGTATAACTATTTTAATGACTTATATCACGAAATTTTCCATTTATATACAGATCTGGACCACAAAACTATTTGTATTAACAAAAGTACAGAAATGCCTATTATAACATTAGGCATTATTTCAAATCTCAAGCGATGCTTATTTTATTACATGTTCAGGTATAAATCCCACAATTATACCATTGTTTGCCAACGAGAGAATAGCCTGATAACTTGAATTTCGCACAATACTTTACATATAATCTGGCTACCCGTTAATTAAAGGATTTTTATGCATTATTTGATTGCTATCTACATGAAACATAGTTATTCCATACTTTTTCTCAGCACCTATAACAATAACGCAAATCAAGAATTTCTAATTACAATTGTTCAAAATTTCATAATAACTATATCTTACTTGCATCCAAGATGTATAGTTTTGTAATTACTTTGGCATAATTAAATAAGTTATCAACGAGAATTATAAAGTTTTCATGTTTGGGTAAACTCGTCCTACCATAGCGGACTTATTCTACTTAAGGTAGCGGTATATTAAAATTACCCTCGTGTCTGTGTGCAAAAACAAAAAACCCTAACTTTTGTCCTCTTTTGAAATTTACATTTTTCATTAACCTTTAACAATTTCTGTACTAAATAATCATTTTTGCATCAAATTTTAATTTATAGAAATCGTTCTTTCTTTTTATACACGCATACCAAGTTTTTGTAACAGATAATTTTTTGTTAAGTTTTTGACACAAATAATTATCGTACTGTAAACTATTGCTAGATATTTATTGATAATTTATCTACCGAAACTTATACATTTATCCTTTTTATGATAAAATAGTAACTTCTTTTATTTTATATTACTGTTTCTGGTTCACTTTAAAATAGTTAATTATTAGTTTACTGACTAAAATTTACCTTCTATCAGACGCGATTTTGTATTTTTCAATCTTGCAAGTATAATACTTTTCACATTAAGAATACTTTTTTTCAAAAAAAGCTATTTTCCTTTTTTATATGTAGCATAACAGGATCAATATAACTCGAATTCGTAACTACATTTTGTTACATTAACCAAATCATTTAAAAAATACAATTAAAATAACTTACTATACAAATTGATAAGTAAAATTTCACGAAAGATCTAGAATTAGAAAGTTGCTCTATAATCTTTGTCTAGCTTTAAATTCTAAAATCATCACAAGTACAAATTGAAAACAACACTAAGTACAATCGACCAAGAATCTCTGAAAAATTTGAACGTGTAAATTAAAAATGAAACGCAAAAATACATGTGCGTGAAAATATAATTTCAATAATTACCAAACTGCACAAAGTCGTTTGCTCTCCTATGCGATAGAAAAACTCGGCACACAAATTAACCCTCAACTCGCTGATCGATCAAAATCCCACGTAGTACGGAAAACAACCGCGAGTGCAAACAATATAATCACACACCGAAAGCAACTGTCCAACTCGCGCGAACATCCAGTTCCCCCAAAGTAAACTCGCTCGCAAGTAAGCACACACTGCACACACAGAGAGAGAGAGAAAGAGAGAGCAGTCAAATCCTGCAAACACACGACTCTCTCGCGCCTCTATAACAACACGAATATCGCAGTCGAAAATTTTGTCAAACTTTCTAATCCAAAAGAGCAAGATGAAGATCGTAGCGAGACGGCGAAATAATATACAAGCCAGACACTGGCGCGTCGCGAGTGAGAGAGAGATGAGAGCGTGTCTGGAAAGTAAAGCAGCTCGTTCGGCAGATAAAACAACAATGAAAGTGGGATCCTCGAGGCGAGAGCGTGGAGAGGAGTATAGACTCGCGCGCGCTTCCTCAGCCGTGGCCTCTCGCAAAGTCCTGTCCTTTCCTTCTTCTGACATCTCTCTCTCTCTCTCTCTCTCTCTCTCTCTCTCGTTCTCTTGTTCTTTCCTCCGCGAGTGGTCACGCCGACGCGCGGGCGAATACGACTAGGAACTTGTTAAGGATGTTCCATTTTGTACGACCGACTATTTTGTGCGCCTACTGTGATTATGGCGCGCTTGAGAACACCGCGGCAGTGTTACAACGTTCGAGATGCGGCCGGAGTTTATGAATCGAAATTCCGACGCTGCTTCAGACGCCTGCAATTGTTTATTGTATACGTAACGGGACTGAAGTACTTTGTCAATTATATACCAAAGCGTCTAATGTGTGTATTAGAAAAAGTCGGCGAATAATGGATTTTATGAAAAGGTTCCGATGTAGATACTGAAAATGTACATAGATTAAATTATTGATATTGTGTACGTTTGCATTAGCTATGGACTTTGCTTGCCAATTGAAATACGAATCAAGCAGGCATCGATACTTTTACGGGAAAACAAAAATTTGTTTTTAAGTATATGAAAGATTTCTCTATTCAGCGGTCGGTCGTTAAAACATTTTAACATATATATCCCCTACAGCGCGTCGAGATATGCGACATATGTAGAATGGAACGCTGTCTTGAATAGAAGTATACCTAATGAGATTCGAATTGGGAGCGCGAAAAAGAAATTTCTCTCACGCACACTGACCCATGAGCTTTTCTCATTCTCTGAACTATATATATATATATATATATATATAGTCGCGGGGAGCTTATTGCCATCGAGATTCAAAATGATCGTATATCAGTTTATTTGGAACGCACGGTATTCATTATTGCTTTTAATCGATTGAAAAAATACAACCCTTTTGTTATGAGTATTTTTTTTTTAAATAAAAGAGGGTGCAACAAATCTCGTAACACTTTATTCAAATTTTACCAAGTACATCCGAATGTATGTAAAATGGACTGAACAAAAAATTGAGCCGAACCGAACAATTATATACTTTTACATATATATACATATACCGAGGAATTGATTTCTATAACTAAATCCCACCGCATATCAATACACCTTCAAGCACGAAACCATTATTCATTCGTGAAAATGAATTTTCCTATACGTATTATAAGTATCGCACGATCCGCGGCTGCAGCACATCGAAACATATTCCAATAACCCCTGCAGCCGCAGTAATCCGTATCCCGCTCGCACGCAACAGTCGCGCACCATAGAAACCAAACAATCAAAACGCAACTCGGACCTAACCTGCAACTCCTCCCAATAAACTATGCATAAAAAAGAATAAAACTAAAGGGATAAATGTGTAAGGAGTTAACGTCGTCGTCGTCGTCGTCGTGATTCTCTGAAGGAGTATACCATCCCGCAGACGCAAAGTGCGCGCGTGTAATTTGGCGCGTCGGCATAAGTCGAAAGTGGCCCATTTCGATCCGTGTTGTGGGCGCGGGCGCGACGGCGACGGCGTTAGCATTCTCGACGAGAGGAAGAAAAGCAACGATCACCCGAGTGCGCAACGACGCGAGACGCTCCGGATAATTTAAGGAAGTGCCGATGTGTATAGAAATTAGACGTATTCGTCGGAGCAATGCGTCCGAGGAATTAACGCTACTCTTTGTTGTAGCAATCATTGTTTATGTTTTTGTCTACTTCGTGGCGGAAGTCTTCGTTATCTGACATTTGAATTCGTCGGATTGGAAGATATTCGGATTAGCTGCAATATGACCAATAGCAAAAGGTGAAGGAACTTACGTTATGTTACACTTTTTTTTATACGAGCCTTACGCGGTATGTATATATAGTTCCGAGCGCAATGCCAATTAATCTTATTTTGCACTTGCAATTAAGAAATAAGAATATACGGCAACAGCTTTTTTTTTTCTTTTACATTGCAAAGAATTTAGAGCGGAAAACTTGAAAATGTAGAACAATTATGACGACAGTTTTTATATTGTCTTCCTACTTTCTATATACCCAAGAGTTATGAGATACCTACTTTAAACGAACGAATCACTTCAATCTCGAGCAGACTTTAATGTGCAATGCTTAGTTTTATCAAAATCATGATTTGCAACGGAGTGTACAGACTATTACGGTGCAAAGTAGTACGTAGAGATGAAACTCGTTAAAACCACTCGCTACACATACTTGCAGAGTAATAGATCATGCTTTATTACCCCGTGTCTTTTAAATGCTTTATAACTAATCACTTTTTGACGAAACAAATCGATTCGTACTTGCAAATATCGTACGATTCCATTCTCATTGCAATCGATATATATAGGGAACGAGTGTCGGAAGCGAAGGACAAGGTCAGCCATCCGTACAGTCTGCCAAACTGTCCCCAAATTTTGGCTTACTGGCACCACCAGAACAAAGCTCCGCCCATCCGAGACACATGGAAGGTTGTTCACACCCTCGTAAGTATTATACATTAAAAAATAAAATAAAAAGTACGAAAAAGAGTTTCCAATTTCAAATGGAACACGTGTATGTTACAGGCCCTCTCGAAGGAAGAAGAGGCGGCGTTGAGGAAGCGCAAATGCGATCCCAATTCGAGCTTGATCAAGGAGCTTCGGGGCTCGCCATCCTCGTTCTCCCGACTGCGCTACGTCGAGGACATGAGACAGCTGACCAAGATGCGGCTAATAGTCGGACAGAAGCGCGACGGTTGCATTCAGTACGACCAGCAGCTCGACATCGAGCACAAAAAGTTTATAGCGATCAAGGTCTGCTTGAGTATTATGCCTAAATTTTTTTTTATTACAGAATCTTTCGCTCCAAATTTAACGGATTTTTCTAAGTTTAATGTATTTATTAGTTAAATATTTTTTTTCTTTTCTTTGTAAGATATTGATTATAGTGAGGTGATAAGCACTATTTCAATTGTTTTGTTTCGTGACGTTAGCGATTGTATAAAGATATATAAACGATATATAGTAAACAAGTTATTAAAGTTGTTAAATTTTATATAGAAAAGTCATTGAATAAGTAAGTTACGCTTGATTGAATAAATATATGCAATCTAACGATAAATAAGTGCTACCTATTGAAATAAATGTAAGCATAAAATTAAAATGAAGCACGATAGGAGTCATTAGATCGAGAATTTGGCAACAAAAAAAAAACCAATGAATGTGCAACAAAAAATTTGTATAATCTTATGAAAAGTTTTTCAAAATCAGATCCACCATCAGTCGCGATAAAGCGATTAACTCGCGCAATTTAAAATTATACTTTCATGTGAAAGAATAAAAAGAGCGAAACGTAACTGATATAAGGAATACTTTCATTTGTGCCATTGTCGGAAACTTTCGCTCACCGCGCGCATCTCCATAAAATCGCCTACCAAATTAATCACATATTTCCCAAATACTATAACGTACCGCGTCAATTTTACCACTCGAACCGATTTCGTTACTTTCACAATCCCACAGTAGATTCATCATCGTACAAAAAACCTCAGTCGAATATTATCCAAAATAAAAATCTCCCGTTCCCTTGATTCGCGAACCAAAGCCAATGGCACCTCCACTCGCTAACTATACACGAGCCATCACGAATGTTCCATATACAGTCCCAATACAAGAAGTGCGTGAAAGCGTTGGAGGAGTTCGTGGCTAGGGATCACGAGGACAGCATGCGAGTACTGAGCAAGGCATTGGCGGAACAGAATTATACCTCCGAGCTGAGCGAAAAAAGGGACCAGATATCGCGTCGCTACGGACAGGTGCGCCTCGAGGTTTACAAGTGGGAGGAGGCCTGGCGCACCGTCAAAGCCTGTCACAAATTTCTCCACCGGGTCTCGCCCCTCGGCGACGACTCCTCCGACGAAGTCAACGAATTTCCCAGCGATTCCTCCGCCAAGGATTTTTCTACGACCAAGTCTTCGAATATGAAACAAGTTATCAGCGCCAGCGACGTCAACAACTCCGGTTCCTTGGACTCGCTTATCAGTATATACCTATTATACATATGTGCATAACTTTTTTTTTAAATTTATATATACACGTGTGGATCAGTTTCGACTTGCAACTATAATATATATTGCGCGATGCCGACGTATGTTTCTGCAGCGGATATATATACTTTTGCAAGCGGTTCGGAGCTTCGATGGGAAGGCGCGCGGTTTGATGCTATAGCTTTCGCAGTGTCACTGCCGGTGCAGCGACAATATATATCCTTTTAAAAAGAGCGGAACACGACGCAATGGGGAAACGTTTGTCGCTTTTGCGACACCTCGATTGATCTTATCTCTTTTTTTTCGTAATTCCAAATTTGTATGTGCGCAGTAACATTTGCTATAGTCTCACATTTGAAAGCAAAACTTTGAGATTTGGAATTTTGGCTATTACAAAAGTTTGGAGAATATATTTATCGCTTTTCTAAGGAAACACATAATGGAGTTGCACATATCTAACACTGAACAATTGAAAATAATTATATACAAATTATAGGTAGATTTTCCGAGTCGTATGGCGTTCGGGTCACGCTCAAATCCCATCGCATTCACTTAAATTATGACTATGGACGTTTACTTAGCTCGCCAACAAATATTTGTTTTAACGACAGCATTGAGTAACGAATACCTAGATATATAACAGCGAGTCGCTCGCGCACGCACTTTTCTCGCGCCTTTCACATCCTCAACACCGTACATATATATATGTATCCACTCACACACACCTAATATACGCTTTTTTGTTTGCCCTATACGCGTGCGTAGTGGCGTTCGAGAAGGAAGCTCTCGGACTATCTAATTCACCGGAGAAGTCGACGCCGAAGGATCTCGGTCTGAGCGAGCCCGCCGACCTGCTGCGGCTACTTCGCGCTATCGAGGTGCAAAACCTCAATGCTCTGATACACCTCGAGACCCTTACCGGACCGATGGCCGATATGGTCGCAAGGATCGACGTCGCCGAGGTCAACGTCAAGCACGAGATCGACGAGGTACTCGACGGTATCAAACAGCTCGAGGTGATTATATATACATATATGTTAGCGAGACATAATAGTTTTCCTGCTCGAGTCGGTTCATGTTTTTCGTATTATGGTTTTTCAAGCTGTTATTTTGTGATTTGTGGACGAAAGGAAACGAGACATTTACGATATCCTATGCTTATTTCGTTCGATTTTTTAATACTTCGACCTTTCGAATATTAAGAGCTAATTATATATATCCGACCGGTATTAAATTGATATACTAATATAGAAACCGATCGGAATCAATACTAAACTATACAAATGCTGTTAAGTAAATTAAGAATGAGATTTAAATTGTAAACAGGACAGATTTTTCTATAATCCTTTACAAATTATCTAAGAAAAACGCAAGTATACAAATCATTATTAATCACGTGTACGCGACTGTACAGACAGCAATCGTGCGCGAGGAAAATCGCGCGGAGCGTCTGAAGCGCCATAGCGAGCGTCTTATTCAAGGCTCGTTCCGCGGTATCATCTGCTCGGAGGAGAACCTTCAGGCCCGCGTCCTAGTCGAGGACGCCTACGAGAGCTGCGTCGCGAGCAACGAGGCCAACCTTGGCGCCTTGGCGATGGCCTGCGCCCTCGAGGCCACCTACGAGAAGCTCAGCTCCGAACTTGACAAACTGCCCTCGCACCTCGTTGCCGCTTGCGAGTACGAGGGATTCCAACAGGAGATGCGGGACAACAGGGAGGCTGAAGACGCCTCCAGCAAGGTAAGACCAGAGAATGGACTCGTGCTTTTACTTGTTGCTGCAGGGACAAGTTCGACGAGAGCTTTTTCTCATTATTCCATTCGATTTGGCATTAGAAATAGTTATACGGAGTTAGGTAATAATTTCTTTGCATTGGGTTCTGTATGAATTAATTTAGAGATGGAGACTAGATATACTTTGAAAAAAGTCTATTCACTTTCAAAATAGTGCAATACATTTACGTAAATATAGAAATTCATAAGTAACTATTAAATCGAAATAACAGATTATAATTATCACTCAAGTAGACTTAAACAAATAATGAATGAATCTTAGATTTTTACTAATTCGCAGCCCAATCTGGATACCCTAAGAAATGCAAACATAATATAATAATAGACTAATGAGAAATATTGATGAATGGATTAAGATCCATTATAATAATATTGATGTAGATTTTGAAAAACGAAACAGAGTTAAGCTAATAAGTATTTCAATGAATTATACAGTTCCTCATTTCAAATGAATTTATGTTGTAAATCTTATAAACTCATTATTATTATTTTTTTTTTTATATTTTAACGTCGCTCTATTTATGCTCCCAACCGGTGCTAATCAGCGACGGAGGTCTACGGTATGTTTGTAAACAAAGCACATGTAATATTTTTACAGAGGTGCTTGTGTCAATCGGCCGAGACTTGGGCTCGAAACCCGGGACCGCCGGACTACGAGCCCATCGCTCTACCGACCGAGCCACCGTAGGCCTCATAAACTCATTATTTAATGAAAGCGTATTAGTTTCATTAATTTTTCCCACGCATGCGGATGATTCCGATTTGTTTTTATAAAGGATTTATTTTCATGAGACTGGCTTATGAAGAAAAATGCGTGTCATGTATCAAATATGAAAAACTTATATCATAGTAGATATCAGAAGTGAAATTCTCAATTTCCTCAATTTCCTTAATTTCCTTAATTTCCCTAATTTCCCTAATATCCTTAATTTCCTTAATTTCTTCAATTTCCCTAATATCCTTAATTTTCTTCATTTCTTCGATTTCTTCAATTTCTTCAATTTCCTCAGTTTCCTCAATCTCCTGAATTTCTTCCATGTCTTCAGTGCGTTTTTTTGATCTTTTTTTAAATCTTTTTAAATATGGCGGTACTGGTCTGGCAAAGTTTCTTTCAAATACAGCGATGAAATATCCTTGTCAGAAATCGCCTTCCGGTATAACGCGTAAACACTTGCTTCCACAAACATAATCTGGCGCACCAAAATGATCCCATTGGTTCAATAACAGTACTTTTGTATTGAGAAGAGTGTATGAATCACCAACTTCTTTAACGCATCGTCTACAATTATTTCTCCTTCTTCTGTATATAATGAGCTTGTTGTGTAAACAACTCTTTTAAAATTTGTAGAAGTTTGAAGAGCACGTCGCAGAAGCACACTTAAAATAATTTTATTACGTTGTATTCGAGGTTTTTGAGCCGTTTTGCATGAGTGATGGATTATTTCTACGTCTTTGATCCATATTGAAGATATCTTAAAGAAATATTGTACTTGAAAATGATATCTATATTTTGGTGAATAAAAATTTTAAAGGCGAGATTACCTAGTTTCTAACTTTTGTTTCGATTTTACAAAGTATTTATCCTGAGAAAATACTTTATGTAATTACATTAGTCAAAATGTAAAACCTATTATATATCGTGTCGCTGCGCTAATTCGCACTCAAATTCCATAAAAAGATTGTTCACGAAAAGTGCAACATTCTAGAATCTATTTACAATCATGGAATATTATTTAAGACTTGAAGGAGCCATAAGCGATTTATAAAAAATTTAAAACGAGCATAGCTAACTCCCAGAAGTACACCTGATAGGTATAGTTTATGATAAAGAGCTAACTATGATCGGAAATGATAACAATTCAAACTTTTGTTTAGAGCACGATTTTTCATAAGCATTTATGTATAGAAATTGAAAACTATTTAATTTTTATTAGTCGAACATGTGAATACCATTTAGCCATTGTTCTGCAGTTGCTTACCTTACCTTTAAATCTTCAAAACTTTTTTGTTCTATATAGTTCGAACTGATGACCCGGCTGATATCCGCACTAAGACGGATTATGGAGCCCTTGGGGCCGAAACACCGGGTATTGATGCGTCGATCGCCACCAAAATCGAAAATCGTAAACAAATTAAAGGATGCCGAGGCTGCTGGGGATGCAGCCGCACGTGAAGCGGCACATCAAGTTTTATTCGGAAAGCTTTGCAAACCTTCGACTAAGGCCAAGGATAAGGACGATACTGATAGCGACGACGAAATCTATTGATATAGTAAACGTTGAATATGAAATTTTCGGGGCGTAGAGCAATTAAGTGGAATAAACCAACGGAAAGAAATAAAAATGTACTGATTTTTTATGACCGCATGCACAGATTTATATGTTATACAGTATTCAAACAATCAGACGTTTTAATAACTTGTTAAAAAAAACATTTCATAAATTTAATTTAAATTTTAAAAGTTATATAAAATGTACCTATTCATTATGAAAATTTTATTGTATAGTAGGATATTTTGTGGAAAAGTAGGATCCTAAAAAAGGGTTTTACTCCTACAATTAATGCTTTAATAAAAATATATTTTGACGTTTCCAAAACATAAATATGTATTTAAATTTCCTAGAAAAGGGTGGAACTGAATTTTAATTACTTCGGAGAACCTTTATAGTAATGATTATTTCTTATTTTTAGATGATATGGCAATCTGTCGCTCTGATGGAGCAATTGGAAAGTTCATTATACACACATAAAAAGAACTATACACTCTAAACCCCAAAGTAGAAAAATTGACGCGAAAAAGTAGGAATTGACAGATTCCTGCTTTAGAAAAGTAGAAAGAGTCATCCCGATACTTGCAAAGTAGAAATAATAATATTTCTACTTTAGTAAACTAGAAAATATAATGCTATAAAATATAATTGAATAATCTATTTGAAAAGTAGAAATAATGATATTTCTACTAAGGAAGATAAAAGAGTTTAATTATAGTGTTTTGAAAATACTTTTTGCTGCATAATATCATGGCATTGTTTTCAATAACCTTCGTATTGATTTTTACTGATAAAAAATTTGAGTGATTGTTCGATTAGGTGAGGCTATACTAAAATTCTGTACATATAGGAATATACTTACAAACTAAATATTTTTCAATAATTTTTTTTGATTTCAAGGCCAGACTAACAATTGTAGAATCTTTAAAGCCATATTTAGTTTTGGCGTGCTTTAAAATCTTTGTAAACTTCTCAGTCGTAGCATTTTATTTTCAAAATTTGATAAATCCTTTTCTCTGAAACTATGGAAGATAAAAGAGCTTTATTATAGTGTTTTGAAAATGCATTTTGCTGCACAATATCATGGCATTGTTTTCAATAACCTTCGTATGGATTTTTACTGATGAAAAATTTTAGTGATTGTTCGATTAGGTGTGGCTATACTAAAATTCTGTATATAGGGATATTACAAACTAAATTTTTTTCAATAATTTTTTTGATTTTAAGGCCAAAACACTATAATTAAGCTCTTTTACCTTCCATAGTTTCAAAGAAAAACATGTGTGAATTTTTTAAAATAAAAGGTTACGCTTGAGAAGTTTTCAAAGTTTTTAAAGCACGCCAAAACTAAATATGGCTTTAAAGATTCTACAATTGTTAGTCTGGCCTTAAAATCAAAAAAATTATTGAAAAATATTTAGTTCGTAAGTATATCCCTATATATACAGAATTTTAGTATAGCCTCACCTAATCGAATAATCACTCAAATTTTTTATCAGTAAAAATCAATACGAAGGTTATTGAAAACAATGCCATGATATTGTGCAGCAAAAAGTATTTTCAAAACACTATAATTAAACTCTTTTATCTTCCTTAGTTTCAGAGAAAAGGATTTGTGAAATTTTGAAAATTATAAGTTTCGGGTGAGAAGTTTTCAATATTTTTAAAGCATCCCAAAACTAAAAATTAAAAAAGAAGCTATTTATTCATATATTTCTAAGAGTTGGTTGTAAAAAAATTTAATAAAGATTTTCATTATAAATATAAACCATATATTTTATTTTTAGAAGGTATTTTTATAGGTTAGGTTATTATTGATTATTTTATCACAGACATACATATTAGAATAAATAATTAAGTTTTTTTCAGTATATTAGGACCATATATATTTTTCAAAAGTAGAAATATTATTATTTCTACTTTTCAAATATCGGGATTTTATTGTCTACTTTACTAAAGTAGACATTTCACACTTTCTACTTTTCTAAAGTAGAAATATCATTATTTCTACTTTTCAAATATCGGCATTA